>OX101814.2:57911083-58220330 GCA_944452925.2 Chrysolina oricalcia
GGCAGTGAGAAATTAAACCACGTAATTTGGTGCTGCAAACTTTTTTCCTTTTCGGTTTCCTCCGTTTTCACTTCCAATGGGCTTTGAAAAAGTTGAAAGCTCGTGACGGCGAAAGTAAGTTTCATAATGAAGCGGCAAAAATGCTTTAATGATCTTGAAAGCACAAATAAAGCGGCTCCGGTTCATTATGATGCGGAAGACGTCTTTGAAAATTTTATAAAAATGGTGAAATAGGAGATGAATTCATCAGGCAGTAGGATGGGATGAAAAAGTAATCTGAATCGAATCACAAATGCCATAAAAGTTGAAGAAGGTTGTGGAACTAATAATAATAATACATGATTTTATTGAATAGACATAAAAGTACATAACATATGCCACTCAATTGGCAGAGTTCAATTTCACGATTAAATCGCTAATTGCTCTTCCACTCAACCATAATCATAGAAATGATAAAATGGATAGATAGATAATTTATTTATCACTAAAATTTTTACATACAGTGCGGCTTTTTTTAGTCTGTTAACTTTTGAACGGTTCGACGTACAAACATGAATAAAAAACCGTTTGGAGGGTTTCACCGATGCTACTTTTTGAAACAAAAAATATGGTGATTGCTCGACAGGGGGCGCGGCGGGGCACATCAATTCAAAAATTTTAAATAGCATGGGAGGTCGTGTGTCACATCGTTGAAAAGAGAATTAAATTATCTTTACAACCATCTAATTTTTTTTGAATTTAGTTAATATTTTTTTTGCAATTCAAATTCGAAATATCAAATATAAATGCGGATCTGAAAACTTGTCATACCTTGCTAAATTTAAACGGTTTGTTGTGGAATAATGAAACCAAAAACATTGCGAAGGGTATTACCGATACTACTTTTTGAGAGAAGAAATATTGCAATTACACTACAGATGGCGCTGGAGGAACATCAACTAAAAAATGTCGATAGGCATATAAATCGAAATTGGGAAAAAATTCTTCAACTAAATTAAAAAATATTCAGATGGTTGTAAAGAGAATTGAATTCGTGACACTCGACCCCCCATGCTATTTAAAAATTTCGAGTTGATGTGTCCCCCCGCGCCCCCTATGGAGCAATCACCATATTTTTTATTTCAAAAAGTAGTATTAGTGAAACCCTCCAAACGATTTTTTTTTCATGTTTGTATGTCGAACCGTTCAAAAGTTAACGGGGGGGGGACTAAAAAAAGCCGCCCTGTATACACAATTACAATCACAGAATTACATGCATGAGAAAACTTATTGGACTAGTCAGAGAAGAAAACATTGGTCTTGTACACATTATCTGTTTAAAAGACATTGCACATGTATAAAAGAACACAGAGTAAAATTTAAAAATTGTCGCTTATGTTACGCACATTGCACAGTAATAATAATGATAATAACAATAACATGTAAACAAAAAGAGATTTAGTAAAACAGCACAAAGTGAAATTTAGGAAATGTCGCTGATGTAACATTATCAGAGTTTAAAAGGGAAAAGATGGTTCTAACCACTGAAAGCAAGAAATTCATCCATACTGTAGAAGCAACTATCCAACAAGAACCCAAATACTTCATTTCTTAATAGAGCTCTCCTTTCATTGATCCCTATGAACGATTTTATCTTATTGAAGCATTTAATACCCAGATACTTTGGGGAGTTCTGACTCACACTTAAGCGAGAGTAGGCGTGGTATAAAGTATCTTCACCTCGTCTTAGGAAATAGGTGTTTATTATCATATATGCATAAAACTAGCTGTAATATGTAGAGACACGGCAATGGCAAGATATTATTTTTTTGAATAATGGTTAACAAAAGTCCAGTGGGCGAGCCTTGTCCATACAGCAGATAACTCTTTTTTGAACCTTGAAAATACAGTCAGTATATGCAGAGTTACCCAGAAAATCAATCCATACTGTAGCCTTGATTGTACCAGTCCATAGTACATAAGTTTTATAACATCTGTAGAGACAGTGTCTCTCAGATTTCAAATAGCGTAGTTTGCACTGCCAACTTTTAGACATAAACTGTCGATGTGCGCCTCCCATGTTAGCTTTTGATCAAGAATTATTCCTAAAAATCTAGCTACTTGACCGTAGTCTAGAGGTTCACCACACATGTTGATGTTGTTCATTAGACCAGAGTTTGAGATACCGTTGAGATGTGCAAATAGTTATTTATGATACAAGTTCGTAAAGAAGTACTTCTTTACATGAGCGTGAAGTTTGTTGAATGAGGCGAAGCCGAGTTCAACAAAACACACGAGTACAAAATAGCTCTTTACGAAAGTGTATCATACAAAATGTTTTCTACGACATTTATTTTATCGACAAATTGTGGTATTTTCATGGTATTTTCGTGGTATTATCACGCAAAATTTGACACAAAATACCTACTATCTTTTTGAAAAATGTATGAACAGTACGCAAAACATTCCTTTGCGCATAGTTGATTTTTTACGCATTCGTGCTAAGAGGTATCACTTTACGCACTGTGAACAATGCGTAAAACCTTGTTTGAATGTTTTAGACGAAGTAGTAACTTGATTACTTATATTTCGGACGTCCATCATCTTAATGGTTGAAAGATTTCTATCTCTTTCAAATTTTCACAACGTTTCAATTGCTTGAAACCGCAATGGTCTTCTGGTGAATAATGACAGAATCAGCTGCTACGCGACCTTTTATAGGTCTATAATTAAAGTGTAATTACGGTGTAATTACGCGCGGTCTTGTGGCGCGCGTGGTTTCGAGCTTTTTCTCCCTCCAAAACGGTCCATGAGCGGTTTCCATACGTTTTTAATTTCCACGCTTGGTTGACTGAAGGCACTATTGGCTTCTATATAGGTGGTTTCCATAAATTTCCGTTTGAACCAATGTTCCTCTCTATGAAGAACACTAGCTTCGTCCCAAAGAATTCTCTTCTATGAGTTTCTCGGAGTATCCGTTTCGGCGTAAGTCCTTTTTGATGTGGTTAATTTCCGCCTCCAATGACTCCTGGTTGTTGCAAATAGACAGTGCTCTCTCCACCAACGTTCTTACGATTCCCCTCTTTGTGGAGTTTGGGTGATTGGAGCCGTAGTTGAGGTTGGTGGAGAGAGCAATGTCTATTTGCAACAACCAGGAGTCATTGGAGGCGGAAATTAACCACATCAAAAAGGACTTACGCCGAAACGGATACTCCGAGAAACTCATAGGAGAAGTTCGGAAGCAACTCGAAAAGACCAATACAACCGAAGAAAGACCACAAAACCCCGTTCTCATTCTTCCCTATATCAGGGGTATCTCCGAGAAGATCAGAAGGATCGGAAATAAATACAACATCAAGAGTTGCTTTCAATCCGGCAGTACCTTACGAAGCTTCCTCACCAAGACGAAACCAGAGAACACAACAGAATCCAGCGAAAACAATGTGGCTTCGGTTAGATTAACAAGAGATAACAAGAGAGAGAATGTAAATACAATTAAATTGCAAGGGGGCGGAGGTGTTGCAGAATATTTCTTCAGTCTCAAGAGAGAGAATTCCAGCATTCTGTAATCAAATTTGATTTCAGAATTGGCAAATTCTGTGATGATCGTAGAGAAATACAATTCAAGCGGTATATCTAACAGTCTCATGTTTAACGGAGAATTCAGAACGTATATAGTTATAAATTTACGAAATTCATGCAACTGGAACATTCATTCCCAGGAGATATAAAAGTTTATTGCCGCAACAGAAATGTACATATTTCAAAGTCAAGGAATGGTAACATGAAATAACAATAAATTAGGGGTTCTACCGGAACAACTTGGAGATTACACGAGAAGCGCCTATAAATGTTTCGCATTGCGACTGCGGTCAGGGCCAAGTTTAGGGAAGCATGTAGGTAGGTATGGATTCAGGAATATTCAAAATAACTTTCTGGTGAAACCTCACATTGCGTTAAGAAAATAAAATAGAAATTTGCTACTTGAGATTTGAAGTCAATTACAAATCACCAAATTTTAAATCTGTAGAAATGAATTTTCTTCGCCCAACTTTCTTGATCGCTATACACATATTTTAAAATTTTACTTTGTGCTTTTTCTTCTTTGATCATTGTTGTGTACCAGCTTGATTTTAAATATCTTCACTGGATCTTACTAGTTCACTTCATTAACTCAAATATTCATTCCCCAACGGAAAAAAAAACAGTGTGGATAGTATCGTCAGAAACATAATAATGTTACATCTCGAGTTGCGAACAGAGGATCAAAAATGTCATTTCAACAAAATGCACTTCTACTCGGAGATGCGTATGTGGTCGTGAAAATCCTTTTTTATATTATTAGTGAATTCTACTCTAGATGGGCTGAAAACATCTCCTTTGAAATAACATTGCGAAGAAATAATATTTATATACTGAATGGTCGTTATTCTAATGTTTTTTTAATGTTCTAAGGGATAATAAATGGGCAATCCTCAAAACACTCAGAAATGATGTGGTTAATCTATTGAAATTAAAAAAACAACAATAATACTTTGACAAAATTGATAGATTCAGAAATAATAAAAGGAAATGTGGAGCACGTTGAAAAATATAGTTAACACAAAAATTAATGACTGCCACAGTCACATTCAGTTCGAAGAGGGTAACAATAAAATAGTATTAAAGGATAATGTGGTTATAGCTGAAAAGTTTAACAGTTATTTTATTGAAAGTATAAATGATATCATCAATAGTTTAGACTCCTGAAAAATATAGAGTAATTCAAATTTCAATATTTATCCTATAATGAATAAATTCAAGTTAGTATCAATGAGTGAACTTCAACAAATAGTCAATAGTCTAGATTCAAAAATCTCAATGAATGAGTCGCTCAATCCTAAAATATTGAAATAAACTTTTGAAACAATAGGTCATGTTATACTAAACATTTTCAACACGTCCCTGTATACTGGAAAAATACCGGATACACTGAAAACCAGTACCGTCAACATGGGCTACTTTGGCCCTGGGGTCCTTCTTTGGCCCAAAATAATAAAATATCAAAGCGTTCTGTAATTGTGTATTGGAACTAGTTTTTAAATTAGTTGTGGTACTTTGAGCTAGGTAGCAGCATTAGGCAGCGAACGTAATGTACCAAGAGGTTCACAGACTGTTTCCTAGGAAGCAGCACCTGTTGTATCATTCCAAGCGCAAATACGTGTTTTTTTCGCCTCTCAAACTTCCAACTGAGGATACTGTGCTACATCGTCTGCAAGTTTGGTGAGTACCTATTTAAATGCACATTATAATGCTTGAGGCTGTGGAGTGATTGCCACTTTGGATGACATATTGGGTTTTACTAAAAAAAATTATTTATAATTTTGATCCATTGACGTCAAAATTAAGACCTTCTTTGGCCCAGCAAGTTTTTGGGCCAATCCCTAAAGAAAAAAGGTAATGTGTGCAAGGATCTCTCATCAACTGATGAAGATAGTGACACTATAGTCTCGTGTCAACAGGTCACAGCGGCATGGTTATTACAATTGATGAGGATCAGGAACTGGATATGGTTGTTGATGAAAACGATGTTCAGGTTTAATCCAGTTCAAGCAACATTAATCCTTTTGTAAGCAGTCCAGACGGAAACTGGAAGAAGAAACTGCAAGAAGGTAATTTTCTAACCATTGGACCATTGGAATGGTCGGCTGTATCCAGGGATGGTGATAACTGTGACAGAAAGATGGTGCAGTTGTCGAATGCATGGAGCACTATGAAGTTTTGGAAGTGGCCCAAAGAAAACGACTCGTTCTTTTATGAATGGAACGAAATTGAAAGACTTATTGTACCCCAAAACTATTCAAAAGAGGTCACTACGATGACAATCAACTGCGTCAAGGCTAATGTTATCATTATCGGTTAGAAGACCTTGAGCTTTCAAAGCAACAACTAACGTCGCCACGGAGGCAGATATAGCTACCAGCGTGACAATCCTACCCAGGAAAATATAAATCAGGATGAATTTATCGAGGGGCAATATATAAAAATATAAATAGAAAAGTTATTGGGTATAGCCCTCATATTGTTGTGCAACCGTAGACACGTGTTTCGAGCTTAAGCTCTCATCAGTACGGTAAACTCAAGTGCGAAGATATACAACACTTGGATGTAAAAATAGAAACAAAGAAAGTCAACAACAGGAAACCAACCACACATTTGTGGCTTCGGTTAGAAGACCTTGAGCTTTCAAAGCAACAACTAACGTCGCCACGGAGGCAGATATAGCTACCAGCGTGACAATCCTACCCAGGAAAATATAAATCAGGATGGATTTATCGAGGGGCAATATATAAAAATATAAATAGAAAAGTTATTGGGTATAGCCCTCATATTGTTGTGCAACCGTAGACACGTGTTTCGAGCTTAAGCTCTCATCAGTACGGTAAACTCAAGTGCGAAGATGTACAAATGTGTGGTTGGTTTCCTGTTGTTGACTTCCTTTGTTTCTATGTTTACATCCAAGTGTTGTACATCTTCGCACTTGAGTTTACCGTACTGATGAGAGCTTAAGCTCGAAACACGTGTCTACGGTTGCACAACAATATGAGGGCTATACCCAATAACTTTTCTATTTATATTGCTATATGCAAACGAATAGTATAAATTCAACAACCCTTTTTGTCCAAGATTGGTTTCTTCTGAAGAATTGCATATAGTATGCTTTATTCTCAGTTACGTGAAAATTCATTACATCACTAGTGATTTCAAAGCTGGGTTAGATACGTTTCTTTTACTACATTATTTTAAATTTGTGCTGTGACATGTTCTATTCCCAATTGGGTCTCTGAACAAAATAAATGATTCTGATTCTGAGGAAAACAACATGCACAATTAATATTCGATGCAATACTCGTGAACAATTATTATTAACTGAACAATAAACTGATCATTCCTAGTAAACATAACTCCATGGATTCTGAAGAAATAGCTCCGCTTCTGGGAGCTTAAGGATTTTCCTGACACCCACATCCTCTCTAATCGCCCTGGCCGTCTGCCAACTCAATCCATGGATTTTATACCCGACAATCCCTCTCAACTGCGAAACTCAGCAATACACGGCGTAATCCTGCAATTTCAATTTCAACAGGATCGATGATTTATTTTTTATTCCGCGGAAATTTTGGATCGTTGACGTGGAAACAGCTTTTCTGAATTTAGCTTGGGCTCAATATGAAGATTTGCATTTAAATGTTCGAATACGGAACGGGTGTTCCTAGGCAACGCATATTCGTGTCACGTCGCAATATACTTGAAACAAGGTGTTGAAAGTGGAGAATCTTGAATAACTGAGGTTTGCTTAATTAATGTTTCTGTACCACACTGTCATTCTAATTCAATAAAAATGCACCTAAAAAAATTAAGTAAATAAGAAATTAACTGCGTTTCCTCTACAACAGTGCTGATCTTTAATATTCTACCACCGTTTGCATTCTATACTATACAGGGTGATTCAAAATTCGATGTAAATATTTCAAGGGCGTATTGTTGGGATCAAAATAAGACTTTTTCTTCAAATCAACATGTGTCCTAAAATGCACCCCCTCCGAGCTACAACCCCTGTAATTTAGGAAAAAAACGAGACTATAATAACTAATCGAATCGTCTGAAAAATGGCATATCCCTGTTTTTTTAGGCACTCTATTCTTTTTTCGCTTCAAAAATTATGTAAACCCAGTTTTGGGGGAGTTGGAGGGGGGTCCACACCTTTATTTGCCCAATTTTTAGAATAGAGTGCCTAAAAAACAGGGATATGCCAATTTTCAGAAGATTCGATTCGTTATTATAGTCACAGTTTTAGATAATCTCGTTTTTTTTCCTAACTTACAGGGGCTGTAGCTCGGAGGGGGTGCATTTTAGGACACATGTTGATTTGAAGAAAAAGTCTTATTTTGATCCCAACAATACGCCCTTGAAATATTTACATCGAATTTTGAATCCTCCATTCAATATGCATGAATGTAAATGATACAATTATTGAATATCAATTGATTGATTATGGCGTACTATAAGGCACTACTCTCGGGCCAATCCTCTTCGGTATTTACCTAAATGGTGTATTTTCTGTCCGTAGTCGAGGGACAATCACAACGAATGCTGACGACACAGCCAATTTTAATAGTTCAGAAGATTGGACATCCTTGAAAGAAATGGTTGAAACAGATATCAAGATTATGAAGGAATGGTTCGCAAACAAACTCCTCACAATCAATTTTGACAAAACTTTTTATTTACCATTTAATATGCATAAAGCATCTTCCCCGTACTTCCATACTCTACACATAGATGTGAATTTGAGTTTGAAATCATGTACGGAAATTAAATACATTGAAAAAATCATTGGTTCTAATCTAAAATGAGAAAAACAGATATATTTCATTATAAAAAAAATCTTATGTTTGAGTTTAAGATTCTCAGAGATAAATTGAATGTGAACCAATTGAAAACTATATATGTATTACTCGCTAGTACAATCCCATATAACCTGGGGAATATTATCCTGGGGTGGAGTTGGAAAAACCTTACTCAACAAATTGGAGATAACTCAAAGGAATTTTTTTAAATAATCTTCAGGAAGAATCGTGACTATACTTCGGATGAACTTTTTATTGAAACAGGAATGATGGATCCAAGACAACTATTCTTCTTGAACTGCAATATTAAACAAAATAAATATAAATCAAATATTAAAAAAAAATTGAACATAACTATGATACGAGACACCAACATCAAACATATTTACCTCCCATCATGACTAAAACTATTGGTCAAAAAAGCTACAAATTTCTCAGCCTAAAACTTTACAACTTCGTACCTGAAATGATCAAAGATATTTCCCCATCTATTTTCAAAAGAGAACTAAGGAAGTTCATAAATTCACAATCACGAGAAACTATACACCGTGCGACGGAACTAAGATGAAAAGCTAAACTTTTGTATATTCAATTTATTCCATTGCCACTCATGCATGTATATATTGTGTGTGCATTATGGGTATACAGTGTGTCCCACTTACCATGCTCACCATAGGTATCTTTTTAATGGTAAGAGATACGAGGTCGGTTAAATTTCACCAAATGGAGTGGAGTGGAGTTTATCAAGGCCAACTAAAATGTGAAAAAATATTTTGATGAAATCTATTCGTTTTTTTTTATACGCAAATAACAAATTTTGATCATTTTCATGTCTCTTGCAAGTCAATTTTGACCCTCTTCTGGCGGTCCTAATAACTTGAAATTTGGCAGATGTTCATGATTCCGGTGACAATGCACTATGAAATTTTTATTGAAATAAAAAATAAAAAATGGCGGCTCCTCCAATATGGCGGACGAGATTTGTGATTATGGTCCGATTCCATTCAAAATTGGTATGTGGGGGTTTTTGAGGTCGGAGATCATGATTTTTTGTTAAAATTTATAAATTCAAGATGGCGACTTCAAAATAGTTGTTGTTTTTGTATAAATGACGATAACTCTGTTATTATCAGCAAAAAACTATTACTGTGACATATCATCTGTAAGAGTAAAAAAAGTTATTCATAACTAAGTTAAAGTGAGCTATGACCTGCATTTGAAAAATGAAAGTTTGTACTGATATCTCAAATTCTAGAAGAGTTGGTATGAATTTCATATTTTTTTCGAAATCTCATTGAAAAACTGCCATAAGAATGTGAAATTCCTATTCGAATATTTTCATAAATGAAGAAGTTACGGAGGAGACATGAAAATGATCAAAATCTGTTTTTTTGCGTATAAAACAAAAACGAATAGATTTTATCAAATAATTTTTTCACATTATAGTTGGCCTTGATAAACTCCACATTTGGTGTCATTTAACCGACCTTGTATCTCTCACCATTAAAAAGATACCCAAGGTGAGCATGGTAAGTGGGACACACTGTATATACATGTATTCATCTGTATATCCGGTCAATTTATTTATTTCTACTTTCATGATAAATATTTATAAAAGTATTTTTTTAGAGCAAACAAGTATCCCATGATTGCTTCTTATATAATAAATTTATACTTACACTAAAACTTTATATTATATGTCTGCTGTATTTTTAATCTTATATTAGTACTTGTAATCATTATTTATTTATTTACTACGCTTCATACAAGTTTCTACTTTTGGCGTGAACATATGTTTATTGAAAATTTATTGTTTACTATCTATCTTCACAACTTTATTGAATAAACATTATTTTATTATTATATTCCCTATTGTAGGACCAATCTACGATAAAACTCCAGAAAGTATTCAATACACACTGTCATGATCCCAATCCATCTCTCGACATTTTCTCGATGTTGTTGTCTCGTTTCAAAATTTTGTTGAAAAAGTTTCTCAACTCAGTTCAATAGGTCCAATTTTTTTTCTCACCCTGTTCTTGCTCTATTTTTAAACTAGATTAAGAGTATAAAAACATGTCATGCCATGTTTTCAAATCAAAAATTTGTTTTACTGCTAGATAGTTTGTACACTGATGAGTAACTTTTATTATTGTGGAAAAATTGTTTCATAGCAGATGCTAGTTTTGGAAATGTTCTGTTAGCAACCTGAAATTGCAAATAAATAAATAAATATGGAAATTCAAAACAATTTATAGAATAAGCATTCCTTCAAATATATTGGATTGGGTTGGGTGTAGTGTAGGTACTCATAAAATACATGAAAACCGTTTTCATCAACTTATATTGCACTTTTTAACGCAAACAAAGTGAAATATGGCATGTCTCGTGTATGCAAAGTAGTCAAAATTATATATTCTAATACGGTGATAAACGGTGTTTGTGAGCTGTTCCATTGCGTTTTGATGAATTAAATGCCAAACGGCCATATGCATGTGTGGAATAAATATTTTCGCTAGCTCAACGCAATTTACCGAATTTGAAGGAAGTGTTTTATGGAAGAGAAGTTAGGTTCTTCAATTTGTATATCGTTTCGAAAATCATCAGTAATTGAATACTCCTATTCATGTATCATACCATATACCCAAAATGATCTGTTTTTGAGTTATCCGCGTTTTTCTAGACAAAGTAACAAGTGCATCCTATCGAACAAATTTTACCCTGGATTCCCTGGATTCCCTTTGCTAATCTCTTATAACTTGGGGGTAGTTCCGTCAACTGGAAAATTGCAAGAGTACAATAACCAGTCCCTAACAAAGGGAAAATCACCCTACCCAGCAACTACAGACCTATATAGTAGTAGTAGTAGTAGTAGTAGTAGTAGTAGTAGTAGTAGTAGTAGTAGTAGTAGTAGTAGTAGTAGTAGTAGTAGTAGTAGTAGTAGTAGTAGTAGTAGTAGTAGTAGTAGTAGTAGTAGTAGTAGTAGTAGTATATAGTAGTAATAGTAGTAATAGTAATATTGATTTATCAATATATGTATCAGCATAACATTTTCATACATTTTACATTTACGAACATTAATAAATAAATAACCGCATGGATATAGCATCCGCTCACGGTCGACATACATGTAGATATCTACTTACATTCACACACATTCACACACACACACACATATTTATTTTCTGACTTATATAGATGTAGAAGTTATATCAGAATATAGGTATGAATATAAATAACAATATAAACAAAGAAGAGTTAATTAATAATTTCTAGAAGTCGATGAATATCTGTTGTGACTTTTGAAACATATGCTTTTTTATTTTTGAGATGAACACCTTGTGGGAATTTATCGACTTGATATCAGATGGCAACATATTATAAAGTTTTGGACCCATGTAAATGAAGCTTCTTTGGATTAATGTTTTATTTACTACAGGTAATGTTATTGAGGAGTATTTGTATCTTGTGTTATATATATGTTCTATTGTTTGGCTCTTATTTCGATACTTCTGTGTTATCAGTGTTTTGTGATATACCGGGTGACACAACAGACATGTAGCAGGCTATAGTTTTTTTATTTGAAGAGATGAAGATTTGAAATTTGCAGAAGTTACGTAATCAATGATAGCGCTTCATTTGAATCTAATGACAATTTTTTTTTCAACCACCTTTTTGATCGGAAGTAACTCCAACTTCTTTTTTTTGAATGACACCCTGTATATTTATCTAGCCTATCTTATTTTTCTTGAAATTCTCTATTCAACCGTGTATCACAAAGTGCCATTCGTTTCTCAATTCGCAGATGTTTTGCATTTTATTAAAAAACATCAAGTTGGCTGTTATCCGAATTCGATAATCTTTCGATGCTTGGTAGGCTTGGAAATCCAAAGAGTATCAGTTAAACGATATAATCTCAGTTTTTTCCATACCTGATCACTTCCTACAGATTGTCAATAATTTCCTCAATAAAAAGAAAAAACATTTGAAAATAACTCACGATATTGCGAAAACTGAGATAGGAACATGTTTTTTCAATATGGCTACTTATGAAGGAACTATCTGTCTTTCTCTTTGGCCATGTAGCCATATCATGATCTTTCCATTGGGAAACATAAAATTAAAATTGTTCCCCTGATCCACCAATTTACAAGTCTATTATTATCTGTTTGCAATAATATTTTGCCTAGTAGGCGGTGTACACATAATGTTTTGTGTTTGACAGGTAAACATCATTTGATTGTACTGATTATCTCCGTCAGTTTTATGCTGATTAAAATTGCATCGTTGAATTAGATACTGTATTCAAAGAATGAAAAGGTCGATATGTTGTTGATATTCGGAGAGTGCAAGAGAAATTGTAGACAGGCTGAACAATTGTATGTCGAAAGATTTCCGGAAAGACGCCATCCGCCTAATAATTATTTCGCTAGAGTAGAAGAGTAGTTCAGAAGAGAACCGGAAAATCAAAACAATCTCCAATACATTGTCGACGAGGAAATGGATGTGAACGTTTTGGCTATAGTACATGCAGATCCGACGATATCACTGGGACAAATTGAGGACGAAATCGGCGTGAATCGAGAGACCGCTAGAGTTTTGAAAATAACTGCTCTGAACTGCTCTGAACTGCTCTTTTACTCTAGCGAAATAATTATCAGGTGGGTGGCGTCTTTCCGGAAATCTTTCGACATACAATTGTTCAGCCTGTCTACAATTTCTCTTGAACTCTCCGAATATCAACCACATATCGACCTTTTCGTTCTTTGAATACATTTTTAGTATCTAATTAAACGATGCAATTTCAATCAGCATAAAACTGACGGAGATAATCATTGCAATCAAATGATGTTTACCTGACAAACACAAAACATTCTGTGTACACCGCCTACTAGGCAAAATATTATTGCAAATATCTAGAATAATAGACTTGTGAATTGGTGGATCAGGAGAACAATTTTAATTTTATTTTTCCAAATGGAAATATCAGGATATGGCTACATGGCCAAAGAGAAAGACAGATAGTTTCTTCACAAGTAGCCAGAATGAAAAAAATATGTTCCTATCTCAGTTTTCGCAATATCGTGAGTTATTTTCAGATGTTTTTTCTTTTTATTAAAGAAATTTTTGACAATCTGTAGGAAGTGATCAGGTATGGAAAAAACTGAAATTATATCGTTTATCTGATACTCTTTGGATTTCCAAGCCTACCAAGCATCGAAAGATTATCGAATTCGGGTAACAGCGAACTTGATGTTTTTCAATAAAATGCATTTCATCTGCGAATTGAAAAACGAATTCCACTTTGTGATACACGGTTGAATAGAGAATTTCAAGACAAATAAGATAGGCTAGATAAATGTACTGGGTGTCATAAAAAAAAGAAGTTGGAGTTACTGCCGATCAAACACGTAGTTGAAAAAAGTTGTCGTTAGATTCAAATGAAGCGCTATCATTGATTACGTAACTTCTGCAAATTTAAAATTTTTATCTATTCAAATAAAAAAACTACAGGCTGCTACATGTCTGCTGTGTCACCCGGTATTTACCTCAAGTCATGCATGCCACTCAAATTATATAATGATTCAGTTGAATATCGATAAGGTTTATCAAATATAATTTTGAGAATCCACTTCTGAGTTACTTCAATTTTATTCCGTAGATAATTTGATGAACCCCCCCATGCAATGATTCCATAATTTAAATGAGGCTGTACCAGTGCATAATACAGACACTTGAGTTGTTTGATATTACAAAATGTTTTACATAACTTAAATTTGGGAATTAGGCATCTTAATTTTTTGTTTACGTCATTTTTTTGGATGTCCCACCTCAAGTGGCAATCCAAATAAATTCCGAGGTATTTTATATCTTTTCTACATTGTATTTTCATGGGGGAGTTCACGGAAGAGATTTCTAATCGATTGTATGTTGAGAGTCCGTTTGAGTTGCTACAGAAGGGAACGAAAAAAGTTTTGTCTCCATTTACCGTCAACAGCTTATGACTAAAAAAATCAGTGACCATTCCAGAATCTCCTTCAATTTTCTTTCTTAAATTATCCCATTTTGTGTCTTCATAGAATACAGCTGTATCACCAGCAAAACTAATGATATATCCTTTGATCGGTAGGAGGAATAAGTCATTGATATATATATAGTAAACAGCATAGGTCCCAATATAGTACTTTGAGGCACTCCATAATTGATGTTTTTGAAATTACTGTAAGTTTCACCATTCTTAACGCATTAGTGTCTATTTCCTAGATAACTTTGCATTAAACTTAAGCTATTGCCTCTGAAACCAATGTTATTCAGAGCGATAAGTAATTTTGCATGGCTGACAGTATCGAAGGCCTTTGCCAGATCAACAAAAATGCAAACTGCAGGTTTAGCTTCATCTATGGCTCTGTAAATTTTAGTTGTGAGGTATGCAATTGCATCTTGGGTTGATCTGGCTTCTCGAAACCCAAACTGTCTACTAGATAATATCTCGTACTTATTGAGATATCCCAAAATTCTTGATTTTATTATTCCCTCAAAGACTTTAGCCAAGGCAGATATTAATGAGATTGGTCTGTACTGACTACAGTTTTCTTTGTCACCTCCTTTATATATTGGTATTATGATAGCCTCCTTAAATTTGAGTGGAAAAAATCCCGGAAAAAGCCATCAACATCGAGATCATGAAATATCTAGAACGCTCAGCTATCATGAATGACCGACAATATGATTTCCGTCATCAAAGATCAACTGGTGACAAGCTTGCTTATGCCTCACATAACAGGAATCTACTAAAAAATATGGTGAAACTCTGGCTGTGGCATTATCTCCAAGCCGTTTAATCGCGTTTGGCACCAAGGTCTCCTCGCCAAGCTTCCATCTTATGGCTTGCCCCCCCCCAGTCGAGTTTTTTGTTATCTAACTTTCTCTTAGACAGATCTCTCCAACGCGGTGATTGATGGAGTTTCATCCGACACTCTACCTATAAACACTGGTGCTCCGCAGGGATCCATTTTAGCACCAACACCGTATCTTCTTCATTTCAATGATATGTTGGGAGCTACCTCATGCTCGGTGCAAAGCTTTGCGGATGATAGTACCCTTTAATAATAATAAGATTCTTTATTGCCATAAAATCAACTAAGGGGCTATAAAACAATGCATTGAAGGCTATGTACAGTGATAAAGGTTACAATACAATTCATTGAAAAAATAAAAAATACACATAACGACAAGTTGAGAGAGAACGTGTGACGATTCAAGTACGCATAAAGACATCAAATAACAAGTTATTGTCATTGAAGAGTTTATGAGACAACCATTTCAAGACTCGTCACCAATTGTCGGAAACTGTAATAATTTCTTTCTTTCAGGTATTGCACACTGAATTCTTTCAGGTTTGGGTATTTCTCATTTCAGTTGAAAGTGACGAATATGTCTAAATAGCTTTATAGTGGGGTCCTTCCTCATAGAACAATGTTGTGTGTTTTGGTTTTCTTAGATCGATTCTTCCTCTAATATGTATTGCCATTCGCTTGGAATAATGATCGCAGCTTCTTGTTTTCTTTTGCAAAAGTTACTAATTGAAGAAAGTGTACGGAAAGTGCGGTTAATATAGCCATTTCTTTAAATTATGGTCTGCAAGTTGACCCATAATGTTATTTCAACATAGAGCGAATTATATACATTTGAGTTTTGAATATTTTGTTCGCCCTAGCAGATGAACCACAAAATATAATGCCATATTGAATGATATACTGAATATGAGCATAGTAGGTTATGTACCTTTGAGCTATTCAACGAGACTTGTTGCTCGAATTACTCCTGCTGCAAAATGAAGTCTTGAGTTCAGTTTATTCTCGTGTGTCTCCCATCTGATACTGCTGTCGACTGTGACCCCAGAAATTTTAAGTTGTTAGTTTCTGGAATAGATCATTGATCCAATTTTTCCGCTGCCTCCGAAGAGAACCCCTGAATCAGACCCATACAGTGTTACCGACGTATCATTTGCGAATTGATAGACTAGACCTGCACCAAGAGACTGTGGAAGGTCATTGACATATATCAGAAAACATACTGGTCCCAGGATAGACTCATGTGGAACTCCTTGAGTGATGAGATTTCTATAAGACTAAGTTTGTTGGCAAAATATTTAATGCCAGCCTTGGATGTTCCATGTAACAAAATTTTCAAAATGTTGTGCCTTCGTACCGTGTCATAAGCTTTTCTGTACGTGATGATCTATGACTATCAAAAAACGATTCGAGAGGGCCAAAGACTCAAATAAGAACGAACAAAGGTTGGTTTTCTAATGAAACGGGGCCAAATAAATTATCCACGTGGAAAACGGCTGCCATTATTGCGGAAACTCCAAGACTCAATAAAATTCATCGTGGGCGGTGGAGCCAGGCGGAACGAAAGACGGAAAGTTTTACGGACATAGTTTTTCTGGTTAACAGTGGAAATGCGCAGTTAATAATGTAGACGTTGCCGTAAAATGGCAAGTGGATTGCAATTTTGTCGGAAACAGTTTGTCATTACGGTTATAGATGTTCGAGGGTATTTGTTGGAGAAGTTTCCAATTGGTTCGGATCAGCGAAAATACAAAAGACAAAATGAACACGGATATCAGGTTTATAACTTTCCACACATTTACAATAGTATATTAATATAGTCAAAGAGCCCGTGATCGCCAGACTTATGTAATTGTATAAAAGCTGACAATTTTGCTTCGTGAGTACACTACTACAGCAGGTAAGAACTTTTGGCTACTATGAACCTTGTGTCGGGGTGGCTTCGACAGGTAACATGTAGTAGAAGTGCATGAAATTGCAGCACAAAATCATCATGGGGTTACTATCCCCATTATTGTAGAATTTTGTGGTAGGCAGCCTCTTTACAGAAAGAATCGTCACCCAAGCTGAAATTCATCAGCTTCTGGTACAGATCAGCCTTCTGTTGGAGAATTTAGGTATTGGCTTGAATCTCGAACAGATCGATATCGGGTTTCTCTAGCGTTTCAAGAATGACCAGAGAAGGAATCATCAAACGCAAGTTTCGACTCCTCACTGGAAATCACCAAACCTGGTAGAACTTTCGCCCATGACACTACGAAGGTATGCCCTTCAGGGGATATGAAGATTAAGTTGGATTATCGAGAAAAAAGTGTTTTGTTGGATCGGTGCCGGTCGCCCCCCTCCCTGTTCAATCAACTTACGGTTGCAAGCAATGTTGAAAATGTTATTATAGAAGCAGCTGTACAAATGTATTGAAATAGTCGGGTCTAGTCAAATTAACCGAGCTCTAGCCGATTTGCATACGTCTAGGTCGGTCCTCAAAGGCGGCATTCGGACCGGAAGTTACCCTTCACCGCCAGTCCCCTCAGATTATTAACATTCTATGGGTGGCGCCGGGCCTGTCAGGCCCGAGCGATATTGTTTGTGTTATAATTTTGAGTATCTTCAAGTGACGACCTTGAGTGTTTCAGTACCTTCCTAGATTTCGTGTCGTCAACGTGGGTTACCGGAATTAGTTTGTTTTAAGTTCCACGAACGAAGTAATCGAACGGTAGGGCCTGAGAGACCCGGCGCCACCGTTTGTGACTGTCTTTATAACACTTGAGTCTGTGTTAAATTTTGGAGTTTCATTGCAGTCGAAGGTACTGAATACTATATTTACATATTTATTACTGTAAAATAATAAATCATTCATTTCAGAAATAATTAAAAATGTCTTATGAGCAGGAGCAGGAGCGGCTTCAGCGATTATTACAAGATATTTCTACACCAGAAGGAAATGATGCAGAAAGTGAAAGTGATTCGGAGCACGAACAAGATTTTGTTGAAGTAAGAGAGGAAAATACGGATACTGAACAGAGTGGTGATGAATTGGAAGAACCTATTTTCCGGCCGACAAGAGAACCTTGCTTTATTGGTAAGGATAAAGTAACGATATGGAAAAAACACAGGACAATAAAGAAAAACGTACGTACAAGATCTGAAAATTTAATTCGTCACCTTCCTGGAGTAAAACAGTCAGGCAGGGAAGCCAAAACTCCAATTCAGTGTTGGGAACTGATATTTTCTGATGATATATTAGACATTATTGTGGCAGAGACTAATAAGTTCATTCAATCTACATCAGGCAATTTTACAAGACAAAGATCTGCCCGTCCTACAGATAAAATAGGGATAAAAGCGTTCCTTGGCCTTCTGTATATAGCTGGAACTTTAAAAAGTAGTCGCCTGAATTTCGAAGATCTGTGAAATCGAAAAGGTTTTGGAGTGGAAATATTTTGGTTGACTATGTCACAATATAGATTTAAATTTTTGTTGCGAGTACTGCGATTTGATGATATCACAACTAGAGATTTTAGAAAAGAAACTGATAAATTAGCCCCTATAAGAGCTCTCTTTGACTTATTTCTTACGAACTGTCAAAAACATTATACTTTAGGTCACTACGTTACACTAGATGAAATGTTATTAGGGTTTAGGGGAAGATGTGCATTCAGACAGTACATTCCAAGTAAACCCAACAAATATGGTATCAAAGTGTTTTCTGTAGTCGACGCAAAAATGTCTTACACATTCAAACTTGAAGTATATGTAGGCCAACAGCCGGGAGGACCACTTCGAGTACAAAATGATACTGAAAGTTTGGTTCGACGATTAATTAGTCCTTTGGCTAGATCTGGAAGAAATTTAACGTGCGATAATTATTTTGCGTCTATTAGTTTGATTAACTTTCTGGTGAAACAGTTCAAAATAACTTACCAAGGTACTATTTGTAAGAACAAGAGGGAACTTCCACCAAAATTTTTGAATGTAAAGGAGAGACCAATAACATCTAGTATGTTTGGGTACCAAGAAAATATTACCCTGCTGTCGTATGTACCAAAAAAGAACAGAAATGTTCTTCTTGTTTCCAGTTTACATCATGATGATTTTATAGATCCCATTTCCGGTGATAAACATAAACCAGAAATGATTACCTGTTACAACTCGACAAAGAGTGGTGTCGATACAGTAGATCTTTTATCATCGCATTATGACGTTGCACGTAAAACAAAACGTTGGCCTATGGTAATATTTTTTGGATTGATGAACATTGCAGGGATTAATGCCCAGGTTATTCATACCACTAATAACCTGGATTCAAAATTACTCAGACGAAAGTTCTTGAAAAATTTGGCCTTATCTTTGGTAGATGATCACGTAAAACGCCGTTCCCTTGCTCAAAATATACCACCGGAAGTTCAAGAAAAACGTAAACAATCAGCTTCAACTTATTCTACTGGTGCTGAAAAGTCAGAGATTCCTTCAGGGACCAGAAAAAGGTGCTCAGAGTGTCGCAAAGAGAGCAAAACTAGATATTATTGTGTAAAGTGTCATAAATTTCTGTGTTTAAGCCATGCCAAAATTGATGTGAAATTCAATGTTAATAGACTGGAATATCATTATATTTATTTTATTTAGAATCATACAGTTAGGTTTTCGGTATTCTTTGTTAATTTTTTGTTTACTCTCAAACTCAATACGTCTTTTTGTCTATTTTTGCATGTATTTAGTAATATAAAATTATTCACCAATTAAATAAAACTTATGACGCTAAATGTGGTGAATTTTATTTCTACAATCAAAATGTATATAAATATAAATATATAATATGAAAAAAGTCGTTCCAACGACTTAATTGGTACTTGATTCATAAAGGGTCTGTGAGGCCCGGCGCCACCTTCTATGCGAAATATCAGGTGCCACCTCTAGAAGGAATGCCCTTTGTTCAAACCCTTCATTTTGACCCATCATTCAATGTTAAAACAATTGCATACAATTTGTACAATTTGGGTGGGCGAATTTAGCCGTATTCGAAGGAAAGGTGACGTCATTGACGTCAGGGAAGGGGGCGACCGGGTACCAATCCAACAAACCACTTTATTCCAGATAATCCCACATAATTTTTATGTCCCTTGAAGGGCATACCTTCGAAGGTAATCAACCCTCCTTATGTCATGGGCCAACGGTCTATGGGATATACCCAAAAATGAGATGACAAAAATGTTTGGCTTTGTGAAAGAACTCAACGCAAAACTGAGTAGCAAAAGTTAATGAGACAAAGACACCATCACCAAGACTCAAGGGGTGCTTCAAGTGGCACAAAGATGGATCCAGAACAACAGAAGGAACTGGAATAGGAGTATATGAGCCTAGAACCTGGGCCCCCTATTATTTTTGATGTATATCAACGATTTGCCAGAGGTGGTAGGTCAGAGCTCAGTTCATCTTTTTGCAGATGATACACTGATCTACTTCTCATGTAATGACCCTACGAAACTCGCAGAAACCATCAACAGAAATTTAAAATCTATTTATAATTATAATTATTTGAAGATCAATGTTGCGAAGACTAAGTACATGGTAATAAGTACAGATAAACGAATCCGAGACTATTGTAATCAAAATTTTGAGATAAGGGTAGGTCCTGATAATGTGGAACAGGTCAACCAATTTAAATATCTTGTGGTTCAGGTGGACAGAAGATTACAGTTTAAAGAACATGCCAACTTCACAATAAAGACGATATCATTTTTAATCTCGTTGTGCCCCATATTTAACGAAGTCGGCAAAAATATTACTGTACAATTCATTAGTGCTTCCTCATTTCACTTCTCTATCTACTGAAACAAAATGATTTAGTTCGTTTACAGAAACTCCAAAATAGAGCCATGCGCATAATTTTAAATTGCAGAAGATTAACCCCAATAAAAGATATGTTGAAGCAGCTAGGATGGTTACCAATTAATTCTTTTTTCCTTTATCAAACATTAATCCTGATTTTCAAAATAAAAAATTAAATTTCCCCAACATATTTACAAGAAAAAGTTATGTACAATGACCAAATCCATGGATACAATACTTGATCCAGAACTGACTTTCATATTCAACAAGTCACATTGAGGCATACCCAAAATTCAGTTTTTTCAAGGGACTTGATAGCTATAATAAGCTACCAGAACGGATCAAATGTTTAACATCTTTAACATCCTTCAAGAACAAGTTAAAAACATATTTGCTCAATCAATAAGAGAACTAGTGGCCACTTCCTCATTTTATTAAGTTCGATTTACTATTTAGCTAGGACAGATATACATGTTATGTATTAGTACGTTCAAATAATCTTTTAGTGTTCATAAATTTTTTTACGTGAGTGCAAATAGGTGTAGTAGGTGTATGTATGTGTTGCATATTTATATATGTGTTTATATAACAACTTTTTATTCTATGACAAGGGTACAAATGCCCTATAAGTACTTGACTGATTATTTTTTAAAAACTTAATTTATATTAGCATTAGAGCATGCTGTTTATTGTTCCCATTGTGACGACCAATGAAAATGTAAATTAGCCAAATGGTCTAAATAAAGGATTTATATATATACCAATGCGTCCGGTACGATGTAGAAAGAAATTTTCGCAGACAAGTAAGAGATTGTCACATGACAGATAGCCAAGCAGCCACTAAGGCTATGAACTCCCATGTTATCACTCCAAGATGGTGTGAGAGTACCTAGAGAACTAAATGAACTAGGTAAAAACAACACTGTTACCCTCCTATGGGTTCCGGAACACACTGGAGTGGAAGGTAATGAAAAAGCAGTCGTACTGGCAAAAAAAAGGGAGCTGAAACACCATTTCTCGGACCTGAACCCGTCTGCGGAATAAGTATCAGCACAATACTTCATGAACTTGAAAACGAATTACGTAACAAAATATTCTAATAAAGGAAATAATCAAAAGAAATTAATCAGATCCAGATACTACTGGGAAACTACAGTCAGAAGAGATCAAATGAGCAGCAAGAGAAAAACCAAGATCAGAACACTAACCGGAATCGTAACAGGACACTGCTGGGTGAGAGGAAATCTCAAGAAACTCGGAATAGTAGAGGAAGAAGAATGCAGATTTTGCGAGGAAGATGACAAAATCTCTATCCACTTTATTTCAGAATGCTTTAACCTGCAAAATCTGAAGGTAAGATACCTCTACCTAACGATGTCGATATCGTGAACTTCTTGGAAGTCATAGGACTGGAGGAACTGCTCTAGTCGTTGAGATATCCTATAGATCTTATAGGTCCTAGTGTGACACCCCTACTACAGAATACAGAACGAAATACAGTTGTGGGACCTGTCATAGTGGCCAAAATATCGCATATATCAACACTTTTTGTGATGATAGACGTCGTTAGAGCGTTTGGCTTCCACCCAGACGGTCCGGGTTCGATCCCCGGTCGTGTGTCACTGAGCTGAAGTGGTTCGGATTCCACTTTTATTTAAACTGTAGGTCCCGGATCTCCCTTGCTCGCACAAGCTCTGCTTTTGAGGGGTTTTCTCCGAAAACCTGGGAGTTTCGTAAAAACAAATTTTACAAAAAAAACACATACAATACGAAGAAAAAATCATTGAAATCAAGATTTAAAAAATGTGAAAATATACAATGCGTTTTTTTTTTTGAAAATTGAAAATAGGACCATTTCTGGTGAAACCTGAGGTGTTGCAGAGATCATTTTTATCCAGCCCAACTCCACCGAAATCGGTAATTTGGAGAAGGTACGAGTAGTCTGCACTTTGCAACGTCTTTTTGTTCTGATAACGACAGTATTCTATTTTACTACGTTCTTATTAACTGTTTTTCTTGTACGTCTGTTTATTTGTTCGGTGCAAATTTTGCAATCAATTTCAGAGCAAGGTCCTCTGTCCATGAACCGTAGTGGCTTAGAATCGTAAGCGTACCGTATTAGAAGTCGACGAAGAGGAAGTGGTTGATTTGTACAATTACATTAGACACCGACGAAGAAAAAACAATATGGGTTGTACCCCTATGTTGAAAGAAATTAGAACTATAGGTTCTTTGTCGCAGCTAGGGAATCAAATGATGATGATCATGTATTTCACACTACGTACAGACCAAAAATACATAACAATATTTGGTTAAAAATTATGGACCAAAATTTCAAAGAAAAAATACTGAAATGAGATTGTGTGTTAGTTCCGAAGAAAATATATTAATAACATTAAAGTAAAGTTAAACTGAACGTAACTATCATCTTATTATGTTTATTTTTTAAATTACCAGATTGTTTATTGAGAATTCTGATGAGTATTACTAAGTACTGAGTAGTGAAGATAGTGATAAAGATGTGAAAAACTTGTTAATCATATTCCTAGAGTCAGGGATATTGTTCTCCAATAGCACCCTACATTTTCGTGATGTTTTCTCTCAATAATAGGGGTGCACCATCTCTCAGACTCGCCCGGTATATGCTGACAAATAAATATAGTTTGATTTGAATTCCGTTCCTATTACATTGTTTTTATAATAATATAATGTAGCAAATATAAAATAGTTATAATAGGGTTGATACCATTGGGGATAGGGTAAATGTTCGATAAAAACAGCAAAATTCACGAAATGTTTCCTTCCTTATAAACAAAAAATAGTAATAAAAAAGAACTATCGGTAACATAAAAGCAACAATTAAAATAAAGAATTTAGGTAAAACTCGAAGTCGTCTCTACAGTATATAATATTTCACCCCAATAGAAATGGAAAAATTGTCAACACAGCTTTGGTAAAAAATCCGAAAAGTCGAATTTCTTCCTCACCCCTTCCAGCTAATGTTTGTAGGCATACTTATCAAGAATTTTAGTGAAGACATGGACGTATAATATCGTATAAATACAGATGGACTCAACATTGCCATACCTATGACACGGAGTGATTTGAAGTCGCTTTGTTTTTAGGCGCGCGGGCTGCGGGGAAGAGAGAAGGTAGCGATAGACTGTGACCTTCCCACAACAGACAGGAGCGCACGCATTTTCTGAAAATAGGGTTCAATCACAAGAAAAAAATGCTGAATTTGAAATAATGATGAAAATATCAAGAAAAGTGTTAGAATATACATCCGATGGGACTTCGTGAGATAAAAAAACTCATTTGACATACCTGATGTCATAAAAAACTTCATTGAACTTCATTGACTCTGATAGTATCGATCCTTAGAAAATTAGGTTCACAAATTTTTCAAAAAAAAAAGACTTTTAAGACTTTCGTTTTCAATTAATGGAAAGCTGGAGACAGTCTACTGAAAAAAAAAGAATAAAAATGCATTTACTGAAAACTGGTAATTTATATCTTCAATAAATACATGTTCTCTTATACATATTAAAATAAATGAATATTGTGAAGAATAAATATTCCAAATAAATTTTCAGCGCATATTATCCAAATTCAGAAATACGAAATTTTAATGTATTTACGACAATATGCAAACAAAATTCACAAAACAGATAATCAAACTAACATTTTTTTCTAGAAGAATCAAAAATCAAGTACGTACAGAGTTTCACAAAAACAACAATAAAATAAAAATGAAGAATTTGTTTTCTATTCGGAAATGATTAGCTAATTTCTTGAGTTTACTCCTTGAACAATGATAATCGCCTGTTCTACTCAATATCAGAGTCCTTATTCAATTATGACTCCGAAAAATTCACTAAACTGTCCCTCAGCTCATTCAAAGTAACTTTGGGCTTCTGCAGGGCTCTAATTAATCTCCCAAGAATATCATATATATGTTCGATGGGGTTCTTATCAGGACTTCGCGCGGGCAAGATCGCCCGGAAATACTGGCGGGCCGTGTGGTCTCGTATGGTCGTGCAATAATATGAATTCTTCACCAATTAATGGAGCAAAAAACAGACAACATGGGGTTCAGGAATTTCGAATGCATACTGTTGTCAAATTCGCTTCATAAATGACTACCGCAGTTTCATACGTGCCTTCAAATTCATACAACTCCAAATCATTACCGATCCTCCGCCAAAAGCAATGATTTACATAGTGTTACATTGATTGTAGCGTTCTCCTAAACGTCTGTAGACCCGCATTCTCATGTTATTGGTCATGGAACAGAATATTGACTCATCAGTAAAGAGCACTCGACATCATTCAACTTCCCGCCAATGAGGGTGTGCACTAGCAAAATGAGCAAAATCAAGCCGTGATCTGCAATGTTCTGCAGTCAATGAAGGCCTTGTTGCTGCCCTGCATGGCATCAAGTTGTGTTCCCTTAAACTTTGCTTGAAGATATCTTTACTAGATTAGATTAGCTTACATTCATTTTTGGCTTCCACGCTAAAAGCATTTACACTGCGACCATTTCAGACATATTGTGTGTGCCCTTCGAAATCGTTTAGAGCCCTTGCAGTGACAAAGTACGTGTACTGATGTAAAGCAGCATTTGAAAATTCTCAACATTATTATTATCACATTGATATTATGGAATTCTTGTATTGTCGTCAGTTCTTGATGTGTGTGCTAAATTTAAGGTTATTCAGATGATTGGAAGTGGATGGAAATTGAGTTTAGAATTTCTCATTATTATTATAATCAATTAAACATTAATATAATAAAATTCTGATATTATCGTCGATCCTTGGTAAGTATGCCAAATCTTTAAATTTTCGGATGATTAGAAGTGGGTGGATATTGAATAAAAAATTGACGTCATTATCATTATTATCATTAAACTTTTATAATTAAGTCCTTGTATTGCCATCGGTTTATGTGTGCCCAATTTCAGATCATACCGTCGATTGAAATCAAATTCGAAAATTCTCATCATTATTATTATTATCATTAGGTGCGTTATCATAAAATTCTTGTATTGTCGTTGGTTCTGGAAATTTTTGAAAAATTTTAGATAATTCGGAGGATTAATAAA
Source organism: Chrysolina oricalcia (assembly GCA_944452925.2). NCBI lineage: Eukaryota > Metazoa > Arthropoda > Insecta > Coleoptera > Chrysomelidae > Chrysolina > Chrysolina oricalcia. The sequence continues at coordinate 57,937,240 of OX101814.2, forward strand.
GGGTGAAAGTTGAATTTGAAATTCCAATTATTATTATTATCATTATTTTTATTACAATCAGATATAAATTTCCCGATCGTAGAATCTGCAACAAGCAATGATAAAAATTATAATTGCCAAAATTTACTGAAGTTCCGGAACATAAATACTGATTGAGACAACATAAATCTAACAGTGAACAGGGATCGGAGCAACTGTAAACATCTCTCTCTTGAAAATGCTAACCACTCGTGTTGGAGAAACGTCCACAACATCTCGCAATACACGTCAGCCTATCAACCCGAAAAACCACCATTCAGATATAATTTTTACAATGGAAATAGCAACTGAATAAGTTTCCTCTATTGAGATTTTACTAACTATAACCTATTTTCAAATTAGTGGAGAAGACTGCACAAGGATTTTTGGTGTATTCATCTCCAAATACCTCGGAACACAGAAATAAATTTTTTAAAATGCGCATTAGTGGGGAGGCACACTTAATAAAGGATGTAAAATTACAAAGTTGGCTCACCCCGAAATGTAACCAGCAACCACTATGCTAGATTTCATAATACAGTTATATAGATGATATTTCGGCCGGTGGTCACTGTGTATGAGTGGGACATTCTTTTCTGGAAGCCAATTTGGAAAATGGCGGATGCAAATATTTGATTGTTCCTACTTTGGAAACCACTCAACCTAAAAACTTGATCTTGGTGTCAAATTACATATTTTTGGGGTCAAGGAATTCAAAAAACTCATCAATTTATACATACAGTGGCCACCAAAAGGTATGTACCAAATGGAAAAACATTTCTGAGGAAAAGTTTGTGCATGTCCGATAACCTAAAAATCGATTTTGACACATGTCACGTGACCACTAGTATGGCGGCAAACTGGAAAAAAATTCCATGAAATTGCCAAAAGTGGGGTAAGATGGCAAGATATCGAAAAAAGTTATTGAAAAAAGTTGCTTGTAATTAAATTTTATACTCACGTTCAGAGAAAAATTTTTAAATTGTAATTGTTTTTGAATATTTTCCAGTCTCTTTACAAAAATCAAGTTTTTTTCTGAATGGCTTAACTAAATTGATTAGTTTTTGCCAGATCCCTCGATGTTACATTGGTTCGTATCTAATAGTTATATCAGAATTCCAAGACTATTGTGATGATATGGCAATTTAGAATCGTCACGTTTCCTGATTAAAATAAAGTTTTAATGATAATGCTGCATGAGCGTTTCACTTTGCACATAAACTTTGAACCTCATTAATTTGACGCACTATTTTCAAGTTTATGTGCAAAGTGAAACGCTCATGCACGATTATCATCGAAATTTGATTATAATCAGGGAACCAGAACGTTTCTAGATTACTATACTAATACTACTACTACTAATTCTGATACGAGTAATTTTGCCCTTCTGCCTCTCCACTACATAGAAGTCTGTCGTCTGTCTAGAAACCGTTCCTTGGTTGAACTACTAGGTACTTCCGTGTATAGCTTGGCAAGTATAACTGTGCTTATGAGATGCGCCAACGATAAACAGAAAGGGGAAATATCCATTCGAAAATACATAAAATTTGGAGTAGTAACTTCTTGTCATCACATTGTTTATAATCGATCCATTTATCACTACAGAAGAGGTCTTTTTATCTGAAGTAGCAGGTAGGTACATACCCTTTAGGATTTTACCAAGGGGTTGCTTTGACTTGACAACCAGTATACCGACTCATTCTGCTTCAACATCTCATCGGTATACGGTCTTTGTGTTTCAGGGATCAAAACGGTTATTTATTTGCAAGGAACACGCTACAGCTAGGAAAATCCCATTCCAGCGGAAATGCCATTTTCTCGCTGTTGGAATATTTCATCGCTATTTTGTTTCTCTTTTTGACTCGGTGTAGACAGCGTGGGTCGCTTCCATTTTCCGCATAATTGGTCACATTTATCAGATGAAAGATACTGATTTATTCGATCGGAAAATTCTCTGATCCAGTTTGAATTGTTTCCGCTTTCGAAAATGAAGTAAACAAGACCGTAAATTAACTTGACTAGGATATTCTCTATTAAAATTTACAATTGCTATCAATTATTCGTAGGTATTTGTGATTCACTCATCTCCATACCTTGTTTGTTCTCATTTTCATTCTGAGGAACACTTACTAATAAATTTCTTCGATTAATCTAGTCGTACTATGATTATATGCATTGATTATTGATCACGGAAGGCAGTACTGGTTCGAAATTAAATTATTTAGAAATTGTAAACATAACACTGTCAAATAAAGGTACGTTTGAACATCATTTGAAATTCACAAAAATTAGTATAGAAAGGTGTGATGAAATTAAACACACTGAGAAGACATGCATCCGTTCTCGCAAAACCCCTCAGCCATATTTTCGAATAAACTTTTTTTCACTCCTGCCTCCTCATTCATTGGCGGTTAGCCTCTGTCACCACTATTCATGCAAAAGGAGACAAACCCGATCCTGGGAACTGCAGACAAATTATTTTAGTTGAAGAGCTGCCTATATGATTTACTGACAGCATTCTAGTCCAAGCAATAGGGAAAAGTGCATGCAAAAATTAATATCCGAAAACAAAAAATATAAGCGTATAGGAAATTGAAATTCAGCATGAATTTCTATTTCATGCGACTCGATCGTGATTACAGAACATAACCTTAAAAATTGCCAAAGTTGCAAAAAGCGGTTTTTTGTTGATAACTTAAAAACTACATCTCCGATCGAAATAAGTCAAATTAGGAAATTGTAGGTATCAAAAAGATCTTTCAATTAAATCACCTATAATTTTCCGATATCATTGATACTTTTCGAGTTATATCGAAAAAACCGTGAAAAATCGGGTTTTCTATAACTCGTTAACTGTAAGGTATTCACAATAAGGAATATGCATAATTTTTTTTAATGTGTTTAATACATTTTTTACTTCGTTACAGCATAGTGAAAAATATAAATACGGTTGAAAGTCTTGGAATTAATTTTTAAAATAATATATAAAATACCGATTGAATTTGACCTATTTGAACGCCTCCATTTTCGCGAGCTGTGGATGACGTCACATGGCGCGATCAGTGTTCTTCTTCAGTGTCGTTCGTTGAGACGTACTCTGATTGCTCTACTTGCTTGAAGTTGATATTTTATAAAAGAGTAAGACAAATGCAGTACAAGTGTTAGAGATGAACATATGTGAAAGTGATCTCGATCAACCAGAGCAGTCTTCAATGAACAAGCCTTTCTATAGTTACGGCCACTGACACTATTGACAGTTATTAATTAGGTTATGGATTTGCAGTTTTAACCGCTATTACGATAATGGAAAATGCTAAAAAACCATTTCATAGGTATTGTCTAGTACCAGGATGCTAAAACACAATTATAAGTACACCAAGTAAAGAGATGCGAAAATACGTAAACATGTAAGGTTATGAGAAGAGGCGAGTAGCTCCAATATCACATTTACATTGTTGTGAAGATCATTTCAATGTGAGTACATTGTATTTCGATAGTTAACATGCAGTGAATTGATCAGAAGTAAGTTTTGTATATATGCATAAATGTTTTGTATATACCTGCCTCACCTAAATTACAAAAGGAAAACTATCATTTGATAAACTATTACTACTTATCAGTTCAGGTATTGTCGGATTGTGCTTTGACAAAACCACTTTCAGTCATTGCTCTTGATAATTTACACTAGACCAAAATCGCACTATGTAATGGAAAACACTACAAGTATATAAATAAAAACAAATTTTCTATGAAAGACGACTAGCACAGTATGAATATCAACACAGATAAATTTCATAACGTGCCATGCTCGCAAACCGTTCACAATAAGGAAAACAAATTTATGGAGCAGTTAGCTGGTTGTCCAGGCTAATACCTGACATCAATGGTCTTATTTTGTATGATATGGGCGCAGGCGAATGTTACATTCAAGTATTGTCAAAAACTATGTTTTTAAATGGCACCTTATATTTTTTCTGACACTATTCGAAACAAAATTGAATTTTAGGAAGATTTATTTAAGCTTTCCCTATACCTTACATTCACAAATTCAGAAAAAGAGATTTACGTAAATATAATTAATGATAAATAAAGAGGAAATAAAATCTTCCAATTTACACAAAAAATATATACTTGTAACGTGCTTACAATTGTTTCGACAAACGGTGTCATCATCTGAGCGAGTTATCAACTAAAGAAACGTCAAAATCACCTTCTTAAATATTAAAATAACATGCATGAAATTTCACTAATGACAATTGCAGGTATGAAATTTCTTAATGACATATAGCTTGGATTAGGGAGCATTTGAGTAGTTACTAGTAAGATAATTAATTATAGGTGAATTGTACAGGTCATTTGGTCATTGAGCACTAAATTGCTATTGTTACGTAAATGTTTCTTGATTTCTATGGATTCTAATATGTTTAATTTTTGACCTTTAGGTTGAATATGCAAAATTTCAGGATTTTGTGTGAAGTTATGGTTATTGTCAATAAGGTGGTTGGCATAGTTTGAGTCCTGTTTATTTAATCTGTAACTTCTCAAATGCTCACCGAATCTTTGATTAAAACTACGGCCTGTCTGGCCTATATATAATGCATTGCAATCCTCACACTCAAGTTTGTAAACCCCCGACTTCTTGAATTTATCCCGTACAGACTTTGCGTTGTTAATAAAAGAATATAAGTTATTGTTGGTTTTGAATGCAACATTTATATTCCGTTTCTGAAGGAAACGGGATATTTTGTTCGTATGCTGACCAAGATATGTTAGACATGCAAAACGTTGATCGGTTTTTACTTTGATATGCGGGTATATTAAATTTAGAGTTTTCTTGTTTTGTTTTTGTTTAAGCAGTCTATCTATAATTGATGTTTCATATCCATTATTTACGGCGATTTGTTTAATTCTGTTTAACACACACTTGAAATCTAAATCGCTTTGAGGTATATTTACCAGTCTATGAATCATAGAATGATATGCTGCTAGTTTGTGTGATTGTGGGTGCATGGAGTGTTTATGTATTGTAGTGTCTGTATGTGTGGGTTTGTGATATATAGAGAAGTTTAGTGAATTGTTATCATCCTCTATTTCTGATGTGAATTCTATGTTAGGATTGAGACCGTTCAAATAATTAAGAAAAATATTTAATTGACGTACCGTTCCAACCCAGCAAACGAAAATATCATCTACATATCAATACCAATATTTGAACAAATGTTTAAATTTAGATTTATGAATTTGCTTTTCCAAGTGGTTCATAAAGATTTCGGCAAGTAAAGGGGATAATGGTGAACCCACGGGGAGGCCGGTTTTCTGCAAATAGTATTTATTATTGAATTCCAGGTAATTTTGGTCTATGCACAATTTGGTTAAATTTAGGATTTCTTCTGTGATACTTGGGAGAATGTTGTGCTGTTCCAGTAAGTCTTTGAGAATGTCTAATGTTAATGCGGTTGGAATACTTGGAAAGAGGTTTTTGACATCAAACGATACAAATTTACAGTTACTATTGAGCTTAATGTTTTCTATATTATTTACTAAGGAGCCAACTGTATTCTAAGTGATTGGGAAAAAACTAGGTCAACAATTATGAACCCAAAACTTCCTTCTCTTTATGGTTTATTGAAAATTCATAAAGAAAACAACCCGATAAGACCGGTGTGCTCCTATATTGATGCCCCTTGCCAGAAAGTGGCAACCAAGTTGGTCAGTCTAATTCCAAAATATACGAATTTTAATTCAGAATTTAGCATAAAAAACTCAAGCTCCTTAGTAAATAATATAGAAAACATTAAGCTCAATAGTAACTGTAAATTTGTATCGTTTGATGTCAAAAACCTCTTTCCAAGTATTCCAACCGCATTAACATTAGACATTCTCAAAGACTTGCTGGAACAGCACAACAATCTCCCAAGTATCACAGAAGAAATCCTAAATTTAACCAAATTGTGCATAGACCAAAATTACCTGGAATTCAATAATAAATACTATTTGCAGAAAACCGGCCTCCCTGTGGGTTCACCATTATCCCCTTTACTTGCCGAAATCTTTATGAACCACTTGGAAAAGCAAATTCATAAATCTAAATTTAAACATTTGTTCAAATATTGGTATCGATATGTAGATGATATTTTCGTTTGCTGGGTTGGAACGGTACGTCAATTAAATATTTTTCTTAATTATTTGAACGGTCTCAATCCTAACATAGAATTCACATCAGAAATAGAGGATTATAACAATTCACTAAACTTCTTAGATCTAACTATCTCCAGTAAAAATAACACGCACGGCTTCTCTATATATCACAAACCCACACATACAGACACTACAATACATAAACACTCCATGCACCCACAATCACACAAACTAGCAGCATATCATTCTATGATTCATAGACTGGTAAATATACCTCAAAGCGATTTAGATTTCAAATGTGAGTTAAACAGAATTAAACAAATCGCCGTAAATAATGGATATGAAACATCAATTATAGATAGACTGCTTAAACAAAAACAAAACAAGAAAACTCTAAATTTAATATACCCGCATATCAAAGTAAAAACCGATCAACGTTTTTCATGTCTAACATATCTTGGTCAGCATACGAACAAAATATCCCGTTTCCTTCAGAAACGGAATATAAATGTTGCATTCAAAACCAACAATAACTTATATTCTTTTATTAACAACGCAAAGTCTGTACGGGATAAATTCAAGAAGTCGGGGGTTTACAAACTTGAGTGTGAGGATTGCAATGCATTATATATAGGCCAGACAGGCAGTAGTTTTAATCAAAGATTCGATGAGCATTTGAGAAGTTACAGATTAAATTAACAGGACTCAAACTATGCCAACCACCTTATTGACAATAACCATAACTTCACACAAAATCCTGAAATTTTGCATATTCAACCTAAAGGTCAAAAATTAAACATATTAGAATCCATAGAAATCAAGAAACATTTACGTAACAATAGCAATTTAGTTCTCAATGACCAAATGACCTGTACAATTCACCTATAATTAATTATCTTACTAGTAACTACTCAAATGCTCCCTAATCCAAGCTATATGTCATTAAGAAATTTCATACCTGCAATTGTCATTAGTGAAATTTCATGCATGTTATTTTAATATTTAAGAAGGTGATTTTGACGTTTCTTTAGTTGATAACTCGCTCAGATGATGACACCGTGTGTCGAAACAATTGTAAGCACGTTACAAGTATATATTTTTTGTGTAAATTGGAATATTTTATTTCCTCTTTATTTATCATTCATGATGAATTCACACATGTTAAATGCCACCACGATAGAACACAATAAATATAATTAGTCGTTGAGGGTTTTGAACTTAGGATTTTTATTCAATTCGTTTATTTCCAAAGTTTCCACCAAGTTCATCTCTCTTATTTTATCAGAAATATCGAGAATTTTACTTGTAAATGTTCAAATATTGATGGTTTATTATCTGACATCACACGTGTGACAGAATCTACAAGAAAATCGTGAAATAGATAATAAATAATTACCTACTCAATTTCATTTCAAAAAAAATAGAAGAAGAATATTCTCAGCTTTGTCTTCTTCTTTTTTTTCTTCCTGTTTATGATAAGTTAGTCGTAATACGGTGAGTTTTTATATACTTTGCTATCGCTACCGTACTATCGATTCCCAAATGTAATTCATCCATTTCGATTCTTCTAATTTGATTGGCCCACTCGAAGATCATGCCAACTTGTAATTAGATAGCTTCGGGTGGCGGAAAACGGATCTCCTTAATACCATTCGAAGTTCCTCGTTGATCGACCCGAGAAAGGCTCGATTTATGTGCTCTATTTTTCTCCCAGAGTAATCCAATCTGAGATAATCACCTCCTAAATTTGACTAGCGGATATTGCAAGGAACAAGAAAACCGGACAAGTAGTCGTTTATTTTCTGAACGCGTGACTTTTCACGGAATTTTCTGATGGGAAATACTAAAAGTGTGCAAAAGTTATGGCTCGATTGATATGTGTTTCTGGGGATTTACGAATTTTGTGCAGAATTTGATACACAGCTGATTGAAAGTTATTTATGAAGTAAACTGGTGACAAGTTTCTCTTGGCCTCTGTAACACACATCTCTTTTATTCTGTATTCTCTTTCCAGCTTTGATGGTTTGATTACAATGACAATGAATGCACTGGAAGTTGATAAGAAGGGTCAACTTATTAGAAAGAGGTGATAAAGGTCGATCTAATAACTTGAAAATTATTGTTTATAACTCCAGATTGACTGTTGAGTGGAACAGAGTTGATTTATGATAATCACAACAATTTACCCAAAACAATAAAATAACTAACTGCGCGACAACATGTTGACCCCGACGAAAGTTCATAGTTCGACCATCTACACTCTCTCTAGAATTCTTTTCGAGGTGGTCCATAAGGATATTACAAAAATCTGGTCCTCTTACAAGAACATAAACATGTGAAACATTTACAAATATTCAAAAGTGATTGTTGCTCTATCATACTGACATGTCTCATTTTGAGAAATTCGTTCATCCCAAAACACTCAAAAGTAATATAATACAATGGTTTTATTCGATCATCCGAAGTAACATCAAAATGGTAGGTCCCATGGGACAAATGGGCGTTCGGGATGTTATAAATTTCTTATTCTGTGTTTGGTCTCTTTTAAAAATATTTACGCTCCTAATATGCAAGTATTACCAAATGTAACATCTAATATCAGTCTCATAATACGTTTCTGCCTACAGAATATTTGTTTAGCGTTCACAGAGTTTCCCCATAAACAAACATGGTAAGTAAGGTGGCTGTAAAATAACGAGTGGTAAATTTTTGTGAGCGTGATCAAATATAAGGTTTTTTTTTAAGCATTGAAGTTGTTTGGCTGTCCGGAAAACATCTTTAAATATTTGCCAAATAACATATATTCAATTCGGATTTTATACTATAACGTAAGTACAATTCTAATTTATTAAACTTCAAAGATTTCCACCAAAAAAAAGGTTAGTAGTAATGGATGACTTGATTTCTTATAGCATCCTGTAGAATATATAAAAAATCACGATTTATGCAGTGATGTTCTTGAGAAAATATAGTATTTTCCCCCTTTCCACGATAGCAATTTATGTAACAAGTTCTGAAAGTGATATTTGACGGGATGAGTAGGAACTTTCCAGGACGAGCCGTAGGCGACTCCTGGAATTCTGCGAGTCTCGAAAAATCACTTCATCGTGTTACGTACAATATTTTTTCTGTAGCCGTTTTGTATGTTTGAAAGGAAATGGATGGATAATAAAGTATTAACTTTATATAGACAATTACATATAACAATCACTCTTTCGAATTCATTACGTATGAATATTAATTACACAATTATGACAATTATCTATATTAATATTATTAGAGATATTAATAGAAGTGGCAGTGTTGAAATTAGAATTACACGCATTAGTAATTGTACTAGTTTTCGAGATATTATGGCCCTCTTCAATCTGTGTGAATTGTGTTTCTTAAAGAATTTTCTACGTCTCCCTCTGCTACATTGGTTGATTTTCATTCTTCGTATCTCTTCAAGTTGATTATAATACCACCACTTTTAGCGAGTAAAGTGGCTGAGCTCTTGCGTAAACAGTTCCCAGTGTGTTCTTTGGGATCCAGTAATTTAAGAAATTCAGCAATTGTGTAGGCGATTTTTGCAAAAGTTAATAGATTGTATAATAGATTTTCCGTTTTTATATTAAACAGTGAACTCACGATGTTGTGTGTTTGCTTGACGTAATGACAAATATATTATGTTTAAAGAAGTATTATTTTCTCGAATGACGACAAAGGTTCTTTCCATATTCGTTTTAGAATTAGGAATTTTGATCACTAACATATTATTTTTTATATCATCCAAATTCATTTTACAAAGCAAAACTAATTGTTAATGCAACATAGAATAAAAAAAATCACAAGGAAGAAGAAGAATTATATTTAATTATATTATCTTTGTCATTAAGTAGATATTATTTCCAGCTTCTGATGAGAAGTGATTTATTTCTTCTCCATTCAATACTTTTGATTTCTTTGGTTTATAGCCAATGGATTATTTTTTGGATAAAGGCTTATATTATTTATTTTTAATATTAATTGTGGACCTGAGCATCGTGTAATTGCTCCAGAGGCTTGATGGATTTAAGAATTTATATTTTTACATTAAATATGCAAGAATCACTTGTTCATTTATATAGTATTTTTGAAATAAATTGTAGACTAATTTATACCTCTTGACTTTACAGGCATTAATTCTGTAGCATATTATTATTATAACAATTCAAGAATGCAGTGAAATCAATAATATTGAAATGTGTGTTGTCAAGGTTTTGGGTTGTTGAGCAGATGAAAAAGGTTGTCAATAAAAACTAGTTACTCGTCATTTTGAATTTGATTTATTTCATACATATAACACAATTTCATAAGAAGTCGCTTTAGCAGATTCACTAATCTCATGTGAAATCATTTCAGCCTCACTTTCACTACTAATTTCCATTTTTTGTCTTTAATAAGCGAAAAAACTCACGTCAAATATGACAGGAGCTGTCATAACAAAATAGAAAGTTCATGTTATTGTCAAAGCCGCCTACAAATATACTGAAAATCGTCCCGAAAGTAACAGGTATCGTCCCGAAAGTAAAGAAATCGTTTCGAAAGTGAAAAAATCGTCCCGATAATAGCTACTTTCTGTACCATTTGTGTAAAGTGGTACTTTCGATTTGACAAATCATATCGAGACAGCTGCAGAAAAAGGTATTTTCACTCCTAGATGATCATTTCGATAAGCAAGTTATCTTCATCAGTAGGACTACACATTAAGTTCAACGATCATACTTTTCAATGTTTCAGGAGACAATTGTGCAGAATTTAAATATCAAAAATTTCTAACATTTTTCAGTCTTACTTAGTCCAGCGGCTGCATTACTTTTTGGTATTTTTTTTTTTTCGTAACAGTGATCTCAAAAAATGATTCAAAAAAGTGATTTTGCAACATCTCATCACATTTTGGTTCTTTAATAGCACCCCAAATATTCGTGCTTTGGACAGGATAATAATTTCTCTCAAAAGTAGGGTGCGCCATCTCTCAGATTCACCTGGTATACTTATAAAGCTTAAAATAATGGTGAATCGGCGATTTGCAAGAAATGGTGGAGGTGCCGTCAATCAAGAAAATGGTGGGTTACTTTCTTCTTAATCGTCATTTTCTGTTTCAGGTCAAGGATTTCACTCAGGACAAAACAAACTTTTGAATGCTCTCAGTTAGTAAATATATTAAAATTTGGATAGTTTGAAAATAGTAATAGCTCAGCATTGCTAAATAAATGAATAAATAAATAAGTATTAAATAAGTTTAAAAATCACTACTACTAGGAGTGAACAGAAGTGTCAACAAACAATATTTGCTGATGATTTGACGTGGAAGTATGATTATACCGAAAGAATTTATCATGCCCTGTTTAGGATTTCGTAACGAAGATTAATTAGTTAATAATTTTTGGGGAATGTGACATGATTATTAAAAGAGCCCGTGAAACCTTCCGTTCGCGATGCCGCCGGTGCCTGCAAAGACCAACAGCCACTCATGACACCCTGATGCGGCTCATTCACAAATGCAAAACACACGGGCAGTTTGTTAAAAAGCTGTAAAAAAGTAAACCTGTCGTAGATAATGGAAAAAATGAAGTTACAGCCTTGGCATACTTCAAAGCAGATCCAGAAAATTCCTCAGTAGATGAAATTGTGTAGGAGTAAAATAGGTACCAAAATTTTTGTCCTTTGGATCTTGAGTTAGTCCAGCAACCGCAGTGAAAATAATTGGCAAAAAATCTGATTTTGCACCATAAAAATATCACATTTTAGTCCTTCAATAGTCCCCTAAATGTTCGTGCTTTAGGATTATTTCTCCTAAAAGTAGGGTGCGTCATCTCTCAGACTTATGAGGTGCCGTTCGGGTAAAAAGTGTTTTTGCAAATATGTAAATTTTGTGTCAATATATTTAATAGTTTTAGCAATATTTTTTATTTTGCTTTCAGATATATTTATTTTCTATCTAACACATTTCAAGCGTTGAAAATATTTTAAAACGTGATTCGATCTATTTTAATCCGTCAAGAGATGGCGCAGCCGACTCGATTCAATACACTCTTTAATTTTTTCAATTCAAAGGTATTTGACTTTAAATAATCCAATGATTATTCAAAAAAACTGATGAAAAAGTAGTTTGAGAATATATTCTCGAGAGTGTATTAAATCGCGTAGGTAGCACCATCTCTTGACAACATGAAATATTGGATTGACGTGGCCTTTACTTGATGGAAATTCATAGTATATGACACTAAGGTAAACGCGATTAAATTTCCACAGATTTATTGTCTTCGCGACATGTTTCGATACACTGTATCTTTTTCAAGCGAATGTAATACATTAAATTATTCTACCTTGAACATTACTTAAATACCCTTCTTAACAATTGAGGTAATTAGGAGCTACCTATGATTACAGAACATTAACTTATTCAGGGCCCGTTTCAGAAAAAATAGCGTCATTTTTGAAAAAACAAAATTTAAGAGTAGCATTCAGAACAGATAACACGTTGGGAAGGTTTATTAAAAATAATAAAGATAAAGCACAAAAATCTAAAAAATCAGGAGTTTATAAATTGAATTGTGGTTCTTGTTCCAAAGTATATGTAGGCCAGACTGGTAGACCATTCAAAAGCCGTGTACGTGAGCACCGTATGAATTATGTAAATAATAAAACACATTCAACATATGCCAATCATATTTTGGAAGAAGACCATGACTTCGATGAAAACTTTGAAATCCTTCATGTTGAAAATAAAGGTATTAGACTTAATTATTTAGAATTCTTGGAAATTAATAAATTGAAAAATTCGAATTGTTTACTAAATGATCAATTGGACCTTAATAGTTCCCCTTTGTTGAACCTTTTCAACTAATTAAGTAGTAGATATGTTTTGAGATTTCCAGGTATCTACCTACATTGTATTGTCAATTTTATTTTTTTATCATAGGTAGCTCCTAATTACCTCAATTGTTAAGAAGGGTATTTAAGTAATGTTCAAGGTAGAATAATTTAATGTATTACATTCGCTTGAAAAAGATACAGTGTATCGAAACATGTCGCGAAGACAATAAATCTGTGGAAATTTAATCGTGTTTACCTTAGTGTCATATAACATGAAATAGGTCGAATTTATAAATATATGGGAATTCACGTTTTTATATTATATTTGGAACGATTGAAACGTAAATATATTGTGTTTGATCAAAAATAAATATATCGGAGAGCAAAATTAAATATATTGACACAAAATTTCATGTATTTGCAGAAACACTTTTTACCCAAACGGCGCCTCAGACTCACCCGGTATACTTAAAAGCTTCCAATAATGGAGAATCAGCGTTTTGCAATAAATGGTGAAGGCCGTTAAATGGTGGGTTGGTTACTTTCTACTCAATCGCCATTTTCTGATTCAGGTTCAAGGATTTCATTCAAGACAAAAGAAGTTTCTTGAGGATGAAATTCAAGAAATAATGTTTCATCAACTTCTCAGTTGATAATCTATTGTGGCGAAGCTGCGGGCGATGCCGGACCTGAATTCTTACGTAGCCGGCACTCGGCCGCGGGTAACTGTTGTTGCGCTATGCACCGAGAAGAATCTGGAAGATTCGAGGCTTCACGAGAAATTTCATAAGCTTTCGGAGAAGTGAGCGTTCGATATAAAAAGAACTACGCAGCAGACGGACGGACGGTCAGTGAAGTGAAAGTCGAATATAAATAGTAGAGTGATTGTTATATAAATTAGAGCATTGTGAATCATTGTATTTCGTTAAATAAATTATTTTAGAGTGAATTAGAGTTTAAATATATTACACTATAATCGAAAAATGCAAAACTAATTTTCCTTTACAACACTTAGAACAGAATTACTAATCGAGTGCACAATTCTATTATTTATAATTTTAGGAAGTCTTACCTTCTGGAGCAAATAAGGCCTATTATAAAGTTCTTCGGGACTAATGTTATTATTGGCACAGGAAGCCTCGATGGGCTCAGCTAGGTTAGCTTGTAGAACTCTCACAGACTGAAGTCTTCTTCTCAAATTTTGGAGAGCGCGGGCCTCCTCCCTCTTTCGGCTGGGCTGAAAAAAAAAGCATACACCGTTGATTAATCAATAGACAAAAAAGAGATTTCAAGATATAGAAACTTTCAATTTAAATCAATGTTTGTGAAATTTGCCTACTTATAATTTTAAAATATTCATTTACTCTATAGACCGGCCGTAATGAAACATTTTGGCAACGTTTTTTTAATACAGGGTTTTTTAAAGTTATGATTTAAAATGTCCTCACTAAATATCGAAGACTGCTCGCTTGCAGCGGCTCCATCAAACAAATTTTAATTTACAGTTAAAATTGATATCTTCGAACGATTTTTTAATTTATGCAAAGAGGTTTTTCTTACAATTTGAACTGATAAACCATCGAAAAATAAATTTCATGCTCTTCTCTCATGTAAAAATCCGTGAAATTATCAAATGTGAAAAAAAGGAGGTATTCAAGAACGATTATTTAACGTATGCTTTTTCACAGGTTCATTTTTGGTGTTATATGGATCAGGATAAGAATATTTGCATACAATCGCGGCGTGCACATGCACTGCAATTGTTTTGTTAACATGTAACTTTTTTTAATAACTTGGACAAGAAAATCCCCAGAAAATCAATGAGTTTGTTCCGAAATACCTATTTTATTTTGATGTTTTGTGATTTGATATTATTGAATATTGAGTTCTTGTTACAAAACTGTATAATTTTGAGTAATTTTCGGTGTTAACAAAAAATAAAAATAACTTTGCACCAAAAAATTTGAAAATTATTTTACTCCTCAGAAAAATTTACCGTGGTTAACACCATAGTTGTGTGATTTGTAATATTACAGGCTTTTGAAATATGCTGTCTATTTTACGTTTTAGCAAATTATTTTTTTCGTAGTCCCCATTTAAAAAAAATTGGTAAAAAAATAAAACTTCACTTAGATGGCTATGACTACAAAACTAGATGTATTTTTTAATGCTAAACAACTTTTCTAAATTACATTTTCCGTGATTTTTCATAATAAGAGTACTTTACTCTTGTCTCAAAATCAAATATTTGAAGGCTCCTCGTACATTACGTGTGTTTTACTGTATTTTATTGATGCAGATTTAGTTTTAGGGAATGCACAAACTTTTATCAGGAATAACTTTTCGTCGAAAAACCCTTAATAAATAAGTTTCCCATATGGTGCATACTTTGGGTATGATACTGTATAATAATGTGACAATTATTAAGGATTTCTCTAAAATAATTTTCAACAACTGTCACTTTGCCATTTTATTTCCATAGTTAAAGTAATTTTTGACGTTTGTAGAAAAAAATTTGTTTGCATCTCGTGCGCGAAATACTTTGGTGATCTCGACAATTTTTTTTAACTCGACTGCGCCTCGTTAAAAAAAAATTGTTCTCGATCACCAAAGTAGCATTTTGCAATACAAAAATAACTATTTTTCTAGAAACGTCAAAAAATGACAAGGCATTGACAACAATATGCAAAGTGACCCTTTTTTCATTTTTCTTCGTTACCATGACACCGTTCGAGAAGTAGTGTGTACTAATTATGTGATCTGGAAAAACATTTTAGGCTAGTTCAACTCTATTTTTTGTACTAAGCTAATCATATTACTTATTTTAGAACAATATTTTTTGACGTTTGTAGAAAAAAATTTGTTTGCCACTCGTGCGCGAAATACTTTGGCGATCTCGACTATTTTTTAACTCGGCTGCGCCTCGTTGAAAAAATCTATTCTCGATCACCAAAGTAACATTTCGCGCACTAGATACAAAAATAACTATTTCCTCAAACTTCAACCTCACGAACATTTTCCAACAGGTCCTTGCCTGTTACTTTTTTCTATTTCACAAAAATTATAGGCACCAGTCTATAAGGAGACATTTATATCATGGGTGAAGTGGAAGAACAATATATTTATCGAAGTAATAACTCTCTGGATGAATTGAACTTCGCCCTTTATTTTCATCTAACATGATTTAAAGCATTATTCTTTTTGTAATATTCTGTTGAAAATAATAAAGACGTTTATTTATTATAAGTATTATTATTATTTTCATTATACACCTGTGGGCCGGCCTCCACCACCACCACCAACACTTACCTGGTAAGCCGGCGCCGAAGGAAGAACGGCGAACTGGGGTTCAGCTGGCTGCTTGGAGGAGCTCAACAGCTTCTTGCTGGCCGACTCCCTCGCCTCCCGCGGCTTCTGGTACTCCGTCAGCAGCTGGATCCCCGGGATGCTGGGCGGGTAGATGGACGTCTGAGATGCGATCCGCGGCAGCTCCATGCTCCATCGGAGAGGAGCACAGCATCCCGCCGGCGGCGATCTCGAGGGGCAGCGGTCGCGAAAGACGGCGGCCGAGATCGAGATGCGAGTGGAAACTGAGAACGAGAAGCGAAAGGCGCCGTGTTGCGTGTTGCGGCTGTCGCAGTCTCTGTGAGCGCGCAGCCTCACGATATACGGGGTGGCTGCTTTCAACGTGGTCACGGATGGAATAGGTAACAGGCATATGTGTGCCCGTTCTGAAATATAACACACATCGCCAAAATTCTTGGACCCCCTTATGTTTGGCGAAATGAGACACTATTTTTAAAGTCAAGAAGTTTATTACTAAGTTCATTTAATTTCTTTATGTATCCAATACAAATTGGCTGAATTTAATTTCACCTGAACAAGAAAAAAATACAAACGAAAAATAGTACATAATAAAATGATTACCAAATTTACCAGAATCTTAAATCTAGTAGAAATCCACTCAAGAGTTAAATAAAAAATGCATTAATATTTGGTGTGTCCTCCCCTGTTCTGTAGTAAGTTGTTAACTCGCCTATGAATGGAAACAATAAGGGCGTTAATGGTATCCTGATGTTGTCCTGATCATCATCGTTGTCAAGTTATCAAAATAACATACTTTGAAGAACTTGAAAAACAAGATAACCGTTATGAAATTGGTAGAAATATGAATTCAGAAAATATAGAGAGGTTCAATAATTTCCTGTGTGAAGAAACTTGGTCTGAGGTTTCTAATGACGATAAAAACATTGTCTTTGAACGTTTCAGCAGTAGTATCATATCTCATTACTTCAATCTCTCGTTTCCCATAATTAAATAAAGCAATAGGAAACAGAGAAAACAGAAAGAGTGGACAAACGAAGATTTGTCTGCGTTGAGGAGTAAAATTAGCATATTTTCAAATTTGTCTAAGGAATACCCGGAATTGAAAAATTATTACAAAGATCTGTGTTCGGTATCCTGAGATTTTTCATTCAACCTACTGATAGCTTTTGTTGTGTGATGTACTGTATGTTTGATGAGGTTGCTTGATGTATGTTTGATTGATGTGATTGATGAATGTGTGATGATGGATGTGTAAATAAGATGCAAACAACGCTTGCAATACACTAACTTTAATAAAACTTTAAATACACAACAAACACAACGGTCTGTTCTCTTTAACAATTTTGGTACGACTCTCTTAAGTGTCTCTCGAGAGGCTATTGAGTGTGGAGTCATTGGCGCTGTTGTCAAACTAATATAAAATATAACAAAAACAAATATATGGTAGGATACAATACAATCTGAATGAACAATATTCCTTGGAACTATCTAATGCAAAACGTAGTCACATTGATAATAAAATAAATTCTTCAACAAACAAAACTAAAGCAACGTAGAACATCATTTCGGAAAAACAAGGTAAAAAAAAGAAAGCTAACTTAAAAATAACAGAAAACGATAAAAAAACACGAAGATGATGTACTTAGTCGCAAATAATTTCCTAGAACATTTTAGTTTTGCAACTGATAAATGTGAATAAGATGTAGAATTTCTTGCATCGAATATACAGCTCAATCACAAATCATTTTATATGGCGCCTGTGACAGAGACTGAGGTAGTCGGTTTCATAAACAGACTGAAGCCTTCTAATTCTAGCGGTCTTGACAACATATCTAACAATATTTTGAAACGGTGTGAATATGGTACAGATCGACAAGCGTAAGAATGCCTCTGAGATGCGCAAATGATAGAAAGCGTGAGTAGATGTGCGATAAAGATCGACTACTGTTTAATAAGGCAGAGCGATTGAGCTCCTGTCCCAATCCATGGTATTGGCTACTGCGCAACCAATTCTCGGAGGCATCCTTACGCTTGTCGATCAGTATCTGTAGTGTCCTAACTGTCAATAAATTCAAGTTTCACCCAAGGTATTTCCCTGACAAATTAAAATCTTCAGTGATCAGGCCACTTTATAAAAAGGAAATACGAATGAATACTCCAATTACAGAGCGATTACTGTCAAGCACATCAGAGATATTTGTAATGGCCTTAAACGAACAACTGTCAAACTTCTGTTTGAATTATAATATAATTTCTAGTAAACAACACGGATTCGTTAAAAACAGGGGCGTAGATACAGCTTTAACAGATTTGAATATTCAAATTGTTGATGCCATTGAGTCGAAGTTGATTCTCCTAGGTTTATATATTGATTTCTCTCGAGCTTTCCATTGTGTTGATCATTATATCTTACTTGAGAAACTGAACCGATATGGCGTTCGAGGCATACCATTAGATGTCCTCAAATCGTACCTAACAAATCGTGAGCAAGTGGTGCAAATTAATAATAGTTTCAGTCAAACCAGAAGCTTTAGTCAAGGGGTTCCTCAGGGGTTTATTCTTGGACCTGTTTTATATATAATTTTTGCTAACGACCCCATGACTTTCCTTAAAGATATTCCAAATGTAAATTTAGTTTGTTATGCTGATGACAGTAATTTCTTAATTACGGAAACTAGCTTCGATCGGACAATGACTACTGCTGAAGAGGAATACAATCGATGTTTATTATGGTCAGGAAAAAATTCAATTTATTTGAATAAGGGAAAGACAGTATCTATTATATTCCATCGAGGGCACAATCAGACTCCATGTAACAAAAACGTACATCATTTTGGATTTCAAAACGACATTAAGATGTTGGTAGTTATCTTTGATCAAAAGTTAAACTGGGAAACTCACATACATAATCCCTGCGGCAATTGATATCAGCCTGCTATGCCTTGAAGTCATAAAGGAGCACTGCAGTCAAAAAATACTCTCAAATTAGATATGGTATAATGAATTGGGGAGCTGAATGAATCCTCTTTAATCTTCCACGGGGACACTCATGCAGGGAGTCTTATAAAAATAATGAAATTTTAGCTGTAGTTCATACTTACATATACGAAATATCGTGCTATGTTGAAAGAATCTTTCATTGTTTAGCATCAACAGATAGATGCATAATTACTCTACCAGATTCAAGAACAATTTACTTCCGGCAAAAAAGTACTCGACCAAGTTTTATCAACGAAACTTGTATTACAATGGCTGTAGAATCTATAATAACTTACCAGCAGAAGTGCAAAGTGCCCCAAATATTTTCATTTTCAAAAATAGGCTCAAAGACTTCTTGACCCAATAGAACTTTTACACTCTTGACGAATTCTTTTCTTAAGATGATGTTGGGATCAATGTGTGTCTTGTTGTATACCGGGTGGCTACGGAAGTATTGCCTACGGAATATCTCAGTTATTGTATGAAGTAGGTTTGTGAAATTTGGAGCGTCGATATAATGACATAAGAGCTAGAATTTGAGCATATTGACATGTCGAAGTTAACTTCCGGTCTGACCGGAAGTAACATCAACTTTCTTATTTTAAATGGAAACCCTATTTTTTTTCTTTTCGCTTTATTCAGCATTCAATTCCCTTTCTAATGACATATCACAAGTTGGTATCTAACCAGAAACTAGATCAGAAAAAAATTATTATTGAAATTCACCGAGTAGGCCATGGAAGCAAAATGAAAGCCGAAAATTGAAAAGTTGGCTATGGAAACCATACGTCACTTGATAACAGTTGCTACTACTGTGATATTTTATTTTCATTCGTCGGCGTTATAAAAAGCCGCCAAAAAAAATATTGGAAAAATTGGGAAAAAAACAATACTGTGTAGGTCCATAACTTAAATAGGAACATACAACTTTTTCTTGCCTGTACTATTCAGCATAACCATTCCTTTCTAATGATATAATAGAAAGTAATTTTTTGAAATGAAATACCAAAAAATCCAATTATTATTCTTCAAATAACGAAAAAACAGATTTATCGAAAAAAAAATTCAAATTGATAGGATTAAAGATAAAATAAATTCAAAACAAATGTTCGAAATGCATTCCCTCAGCGTCAATACATTTATTGACTCTGGTGATATTTTCATGTAAAACGTTTCTCAACATTTGGGGCGTGATATCTTGGAAAGCTCTACGAATTTTTACTTCTAGCTCATGTAGAGTTGTAGGCTGTGTGGAATACACCCTATTTTTAAGATGCCTCCATAGAAAAAAGTCGCACGGAGTAAGATCAGGTGACCTTGGTGGCCACCTGACTGGACCATGGGTTGTTATAAGTCTCTCTTGAAAGCGATTTGGAAGATAATTTCTCGCTATTCTTGAATTATGCGGAGGGGCGCCATCTTGCTGAAAGTATATTCTCTCAGTTATTTCCGCTGGTAGGTTGTTAACGAATTCCGAAATTTCATTCGTTAAAAAATTAAAGTATCTCTCTCCGGTTAGTTGGCCTTGAAAAAGAATGGGGCCAACAATATGAGTTCCAACTATTCCTGCCCAAACATTCACACCAAATCTCTCCTGGAAGCCGCCTTGTCGAAACCGGTGCTCGTTTGCTATCGCCCAGTACCTGGAACAAAAGACCGTTCACACTTTTAGCACTTTACACTTCGATTATCGACAATAATCCAAATAAAGTACAGTACCTACCTTGTATTATTCCTGTTAAATAATCCATTGTTGGTAAATCTTGACTCGTCCGTAAACAAGATATAATAGTTAAATAGGTGATTCTCAGCATTTTGTCGAAGAAACCAATTACAATATTCCAGGCGCCTTTCACCCTCATTTTCATACAAATGTTGATGCAACTGATACTTGAAGGATTTCAATCGATGTTTTTTCAAAATTTTCCTAGCAGAGTCCTTACTTATAGCTAATTCGGCGCCAATCTGCCTTGAGGAAATTATGCTATCATATTGTACTAAAGCTAATACATTAATTTCAGTTTCCTCATTAATAACAAATGCTTCTTGGTCTTCGTGAACATCAGGCTCAGTTCTTAATTTTTCTTCAAGCCACTGGAAATACCTTCTTGACGGTTGCTGCCTCCCTGGATATCGCTCTAAATACAATCGTTCAGCGGCATAAGAATTTTTAAACATTCACCATAAATGAGAAGCATGTCAATTTGTTCGGTTCGTGAATAACGGGGCATTTTTTGAATATTCAACTAACTGATTTCGATTTCCAAACCCTTTTAAAATGGCAGAATCAAAAACACTACTTCGAACGTCAAAATAATATGGATAGCAGCGTTCGTGACAGCTCTCATTTATTTTTTGTTTCATTCCAAAATACATCTTAATCAGCCTACTTGTTAATATTTTGGTTCGAATGATTATTGCAATGGAATGATTATTCTGAACAGCACAAACATCGTCCATAGGTAGATATTAGAATACCTATGGACGATGGAACAGACCAAGTACGTTTATGTTCCTATTTAACCTAGAACCTACAGGATATAATTTATCATTCCACATTATTTTTAATTTTATTTTTGCGTATGGCGATAATCTGTTTTGTTATTTGAAGAATAATAATTGGATTTTTCGGTATCTCAGTTCAAAAAATTATTTTCTATTATATCATTAGAAAGGAATGGTTATGCTGAATAGTACAGGCAAGAAAAAGTTGTATGTTCCTATTTAAGTTATGGACCTACAGAGTATTGTTTTTTTCCCAATTTTTCCAATATTTCTTTTGGCGGCTTTTTATAACGCCGACGAATGAAAATAAAATATCGCAGTAGTAGCAACTGTTATCAAGTGACGTATGGTTTCCATAGCCTACTTTTCAATTTTTGGCTTTCATTTTGCTTCCACGGCCTACTCGGTGAATTTCAATAATAATTTTTTTCTGATCTAGTTTCTGGTTAGATACCAACTTGTGATATGTCATTAGAAAGGGAATTGAATGCTGAATAAAGCGAAAAGAAAAAAAAATAAGGTTTCCATTTAAAATAAGAAAGTTGATGTTACTTCCGGTCAGACCGGAAGTTAACTTCGACATGTCAATATGCTCAAATTCTAGCTCTTATGTCATTATATCGACGCTCCAAATTTCACAAACCTACTTCATACAATAACTGAGATATTCCGTAGGCAATACTTCCGTAGCCACCCGGTATATTTATCTATATATTGATGGTTGGTCTGTATTCGTATTTTAATCATAATTAATTTTACATTACTTGTTTTGTATGTTTCCATTTATTGACGCTCTCGGCAATTTGGTAATGGTTTTGATAACTTATTGTTGATTAAAGAATGTTAATAATATTATTATTATTAACATTCTTCTTGGGCCGCGAGTGTGAGTTCCTGGAGGGTGCTAGGAGGATTAATTCTGTTTGTGATTGCTCATTTAACGAAATCCCACATGTGCTCAACGGGATTCATGCTGGCCACGGTAATCGTTGAATATTCTCAAACTCTAGTGCATTTTGTACTCTTCTCGTGCGATGGGGCCTAACATTTATCATCCATGAAAATGAAATTGGCTTCAATTTCATGTCGGAGAGGATAAATAATGGGTTCGGCAGATTTGTCTGCTAGTGTGCAAATCCCAGAGTAGCCTATCGGAGTTATTGAATTAACAAACTGAAAGCTGATGCAATAAAATATAAAATAAAACTATTTGATGTTTTCAACAGTTTTATTTCCAAAAAATAATACGTATATGTATAATGAAAATTTAATTTAACAACTCATTAACATAACTAAAAATAAAAATAAATTCTGAAATAAACAACGAGAGCCGAGAATGAACTCTAGAAATAAATTCATATTTTATCAACAGAGTATTCAGGTGAGTTATAGGTAATATAATGAACACACAAGGAGAAATATTGCAATTCACAAAAATGGCACTTTACGGGCTTTAAGAGTAGCAAAATCTCTAATTAAATCGCTTGTATCCAAAGTATCTAATAAGTTTGATTCTATTGATGTAATTGCTAAACTAGACAATCTTTCTTGGGACATTGTCGACCTCAAATAATTTTTTATTATCTTCAATTTCGAAAAAGATCTTTCTCCTGTTGCAACAGATACTGGCAGTGTTAGCAAAATTCTCAAAGCTACCGTGAAATTTGGAAACAAATGAACTAAATTATTTGTGAAGATATATTCTAACGTAGTGTAAGGATCAATATTTGTAATATTTTCTTTGAAATAATTTTGTAGAGTGATAATTTCTTCGTAAAGTTCTAGACCGTCAATATCTGGATTCTCTTGATTCATGTCGACTAATTTGTTGTGAAGCTGCTTACAATGTTTTAATAATTCTTCTCGTGATATTTTAGAAAATTTAAATAAAAAACCAAATATATCATTATAGTTTCTCTGATTTTCGAATCTTTCTCAGAGGGACGTTATGGTTTGATCTATTATTTGCAAATAAAAGTTAATTTTGAATTGTTCTTTAGGATCAACCGGTGTCTCATCTTCATGTTCGTAACTGAATTGTTTTGTTTTTTTTTTTTCAACGGCGGCGGATTGTTTGTATTTTTGGAAATGTTGTTACCTACTTCTAATTCATTTGCAAGCTCCGTGGCATCAGTGAGGCAATCGTTAAATGCTTTATCACATCGATCATATAAAATTTTATGCCAAATAATAATGGAACTCAAAAATGTATACTTAACTTTTAATTTTTGTTGCTAATGCTTGTGCTTTATGACTTACACTTCGATCTATGTCAGGATCTTCCATTAATTCAATTAGTACGTCATAAATTTCACCAATTTGATAGCATCATAGCATCTACCCTACTCGAACACCTGGTGTCGCTAAGTGGCTTTAATGTTAACTTAAAAACGTGTCTATTCAAAATTGTCCATCTTTTAGTAGACCCACCAAAAAATACGTACAATTCTTGAACTTAATCAAAAAAGCCAGTTACCTCAAATGAAACGCTGGCAGCGTCATCAAAGTATGAGCCGAACAAGGGACGAAAAAGGTACGTGGATTAACATCTAATATTCTTTTTTGTAGCCCAGAATATTTTCCACGCATGTTGGAACCGTTATCGTATCCTTGTCCGCGCATATTTGAAATATCTATGTTCTGCGCTTCTAAATAGTTGGTTAATAAATTAAAAAACCCTTCTCCCGTAGAATCATTTATGGGACAAAAATCCAAAAAATGTTCTCCAATCTCTAATTTTTGTATTATATCATTTAAATGAATAAACCTAAGTACTACTGTTATCTGATCTTGTTTGCTCACATCTGGCGTACTGTCAAGAATGATAGAGTAATACTTGTTTTTTCTCACCATTTCTAAAATGATGTTCTTTATTTTACGACCAATCAAACTTATTATTACATTTTGAATATTTTTACCTAAATAGTTAGATACCCGACTAGAATCGCTTTGGAACTTACTAACTCGTTGAAGGTGTTCTGCCATTACGCTATCAAATTCGGAAATCATTTCTACTGCTTTTAGAAAGTTTCCATTATTGGTTTTAAAAAGCATATTTGATGATCCCCTAAAAGCTAGACATTGACGACACAAAAATTTTATCACAGACAAAATTCTATGTATCACAGAAAACCAGTATTTTTTTATTGAATTCTAACTCGTTTAGTTCTAACTGATTTATACTGTTTTTTTTTGTTAATCTCTCACCTGCTTCCAACCAAGATTTTACGTTCATTTTATGAAGATCAGTTTTTTCATGTTTGGATAGTAAATAAATTAGATGTTCAGAATCAGAATTACCCGTACAGAGAGAATTTAAATTCTTTCCAAAAACTTTCCAACTAAAACAGAACACTGCATTAGTTTTTTGAATAAATTAACCATTTCCTGTGAACTTTCTCACCGTTAGACAGTTTTATAAAATATTGGGAAATGGAATTTTTTTTATTGTGTTCATCGAATGGAAATTCATAAGTTTTCACCTGCACTGGCCCTCGTTCTGTTAAAAATCTCGCCATACTGCAACTTATATATGTTCTGGCCTTTCTCCTGGGTCATCTGAGGGAATTATGTTGGTCATTGGTTCTGGATCTTCGGGATCTTCAATCTTATCTTCTGTTTGTTGGATTTCCATTTCGATTTCCTTCGATTCAACAATTTCAAAAGCTCCTGATGAAGATGTGGCTTGCTCAGCTTGTTTTTCAGAACTTGTAGAATTCAATGATATAACATTGGTTGTAGTAGAAGTTCCCTCCATAAATGTTATCATAGTATGCGCCAGTTTTCCGATTTGAATGTTTTTCTCCATTCGCCTATTTTTATTTTGTGCTCCAGATAATTTTTTAGATTTTCTCTCCTATAATTCATCATTAAATTGACTACGCAAATGAAATATTTCCAGTCATTATACTTACCATTTTATATTTCCACTCCTAGTTTTTAATTTTTTTTTCTTCAATGAAACACAAACACTGGAGACCATGAAACGAACTGAATCACTGAAGTAGATTAAAAGACAATATCAATGACAATATTTCCTGAACTTTGTCCAATATACGAGGCTTGTTTGGTAAGTCCGTGACTTTTTAAATTTCCCGCGCAGTAACTTTAAATGCAACACTGCTGCTGTCAACCACCATCTTTCAATAGACTACTGTCAAATTTTGAGCAAGCTGCGACATTTGGTTTGTGTTTGACAGCAATTAGAAGCAGACAACCTCGTGAATTTTAACAAAAATGGAAAAAAGTGAATTTCGTGTGTTGATTAAGCATTATTTTTTGCGTAAAAAAACCATAACTGAAACCAAGGAAAGACTTGATAAATACTATGGGAACTCTGCACCATCAATTTCAATGGTTAAGAAGTGGTTTACTGAGTTCCGTTGTGGTCGTACCAGCACAAGTGACGCCGTACGTTCAGGTCGCCCAAAAGAGGTCATCACGCCAGAAATCGTCGATAAAATCCATGGAATGATATTGGACGATCGGAGAATAAAAGTACGTGAGGTAGCTGAGGCTGTAGGCATCTCAACTGAGCGAGTACATCACATTTTACATGAATATTTGGACATGAAGAAGCTATCCGCGAGATGGGTGCCGCGATTGCTCACACTCGACCACAAGCGCAACCGTGTGACCACTTCAAAGGAGTGTTTGGCAAAGTTCAATCGCAATCCGGGCGAGTTTTTACGCCGTTATATAACCGTAGACGAAACATGGATCCATCACAATACCCCAGAGACCAAGGAACAATCAAAACAGTGGGTGTCAACTGGTGAACGTGCACCAAAGAAGGCTAAGGTGCGTCTGTCAGCCAACAAGGTTATGGCCACAGTTTTTTGGGATGCACGCGGTGTCATTCATATAGATTACTTAGAGAAGGGTAGAACGATCAACGGCGAATATTATTCAGAGCTTTTAGACAGATTCGGTATTGATTTGAGGCAAAAACGACCACATTTAGCGAAAAAAAAAGTGCTGCTTCATCAAGACAATGCACGAGTGCACACGTGTGTAGTCACTATGGCAAAAATTCATAAATTGGACTACGAACTACTACCCCATCCAGCATATTCTCCAGATTTAGCCCCTTGCGACTATTTTCTTTTCCCAAACCTGAAGAAATGGCTGGGTGGTAAGAGATTTGGGTCGAATGAAGAGGTTATAACCGAAACAAACGCCTATTTTGAGGGCCTTGAGAAAACCTATTATTTGGAAGGAATAAAAAAACTGGAAAAACGCTGGACTAAATGTATTGATCTAAAAGGAGATTATGTTGAAAAATAAAACGCTTATTTGCCAATTTTTTTTTCTTTATTCAAATAGTCACGGAGTTACCAAACAGCCCTCGTACCACCCCACTCAAACCCCTACATCAAATTATCTGTGTGAAAAAACGCCGACTATAAATAAAAATAACCTCGTGCCGATGGGCGCCCTGGGCGGCTTTCAAAAGGCGAATTGCGAATTGTTAAGATCATACATTGTTTGCCGCCACCGGCATCCTGTAAAGTGAGCAAAAATATTAGGCTAATTAGGGACTGCATCAAACGCATTATGGAATCGTGCGCGTGCCTACAAAGGATTTCACGAAAAAGATAACGCTCCTGTCCCGACCCCCTTTGCATTTCGGCGGCATGTTTTGATGTTTGGAATGGAACTAGTCAATTTTTCAATGAATATTTTAATTTGAAAGTAGGAATTTTTCTATCGTTTTCCCTTACGTTTGGCGCCCCTTTCTGGCCTGATGGTGTGCTGTGCACACCTCGCACACCCGCTAGAGGCAGCCCTGGGGTTCGGTAATGTTTCGAACATATCTATCCCCTGTCATAGTATCTGGAATGGGAATCAGCTGCGTACGACTACCATGCATTATACCTCCCCAAAACATTGCTTATCCTCCTTGGTATGGAACGACTTCACTAGCAAAAGCTAGTCTTTCTTGTCGCCCTTGCCCTCTCCAAACTCTTTGTCGCCGACTATCACTGACTAAACCAATTCTGGTTTCGTCCGAAAAATTGACATTTCGCCACTGAGCTAAAAGCCAGTTTCTGTGTTCCTGTGACCACTGTAGACGAGCGGCTATGTGTCTGGGAAGTAACCTGGGCACTCTTAATGGCCTCCTGGATCGCAAATTGGCTCTAGCAAGACTTCGCCGAATTGTAGTACTGGAAATTATTCGATCAAACATTCTTCTTAAATGACAAATGAGACTGTTATGATTCGATTCCTACATACATATCCATTAGTTACCCTAGGACGCCCAGTCTCCAGTCAACGCTGTTAGATTCGTGGTACAAATACACTATTCGGATTACTGAAGCGTGGGGAATCCTTAGTCCATCCGCAATTTGATGATTCGACAGACCCTCATCATGCAAAACCACTATTCTAGCTCTATTCTACAGTGAAATTCTATCGCCAGGCATAATTGCAGAGAAGAACTCAACAATCACTTAAATACGCTACATCGATATGAACCACTTTTTAAACATTGGTATCTGAAATTGTTTTAAAATTGTTTTTGTAAACATCTTTGGATGCCTAGCACCGGTGAAAGGGATAAAGAAATGTACAAAAAACTAGCCATGATAAATATTTCGTTTTAAAATTTACGAGGGGGTCCAAGAATTTTGGCGATGTGTGTATTATTCTCACACAAACATTAACACCCGAGAAGCTGAGTGGCATACTAAGAAACGCAATTTTTTGTTTTCGTTTTTCTGAAACGTCATTGAAAATGGTACTTTTTTCTACAACCACACTCCAAAACATGCTTTTCTGCATAGTTTTACGTTCGCAAACATGATTATTTCTCACAATAATTGAAATTTGACATTAGTGTGCCGCAAAGTGACATTTCTGTGCCACAAAGTGACATTTCTGTGCCAAAATTTTTCAGTACCTAATTTCTAAGCAATACAGTTTACGTGACAGCAAGGTGAAAGTATATTTTGAAAATTCTGCATTTCGAAGGGATATTCGATCAGGCAACTTCAAGAATGAATAGACACAGTCTATTGGTTTATATAATATGAGGGAAATTGTCGTACAAATTCATAATATTCTGAACAAAAATCATAGACATCACTACTGCTGTCTCAAATACCCACATACACACTATCCATTGCTAGGCAACGGAGCAACATCTATCGAATCATTTGAATGTCAACAAACGTCAAGCATAAAATATTCGTAAAATATTCTTGTCCCGTCATTTTTTAATGAGATTGAACTAAAATGGATAGCGACAGTTCTGAAATTGAAAATACTCCGCCAGAACTAAGAGAACAAGTTAATTCATTGTCATTGAATTTACTACCTTCAACTTCAAGAGGAAAATATGAAAATGCATACAAACAGTTTATGGATTGGAAGGAAAAATACAAAACTAAAAGTGTTTCTGAAAATATAATTTTGGCATATTTTGAAGAACTATCCAAATCAAGAAAAGCCTCTACTCTCTGGTCATATATTCAATGCTAAAATCGACTATTAATATTAGAAATATCAGAAAAAACAAGAATGAGAGCGGCTTAAAATCATCTCCCTATTCCCTTGCTTCTCTTGGGCATCATAAAGCTAAGCATGAGTCACTGACATTTCATTCCGTCTTATAGTATTGTATTATTTTCAGCAAAAAGGGTGTTGTAGAAAAAGTATAGTGTGTAACACGAGCAGAAATGCAAATTCTCACTCGTTTGAATTGCAGCACTCGCTTGCGCTCGTGCCGCAACTTTTTCAAACTCGTGAGAAATTAGCACTTTTCTGCACTTGTTGCACAATATACTATTTTCATTCCATTTGAAAATGTACTCCTAGCGACTCTGACGGACACATGCGGCGTTTCTTCACACAGTTCAAACTTTCACGGTTAGAGGGCTCTTGAAGGCTATTTAACATTTCTCTGAAACCATTTTTTAACACTTTAAATGCGTTATCAGTCCCCGGAGACCGTATGGTGCATGAGCTATATCTTCAAAACGAAAGAAGCAATTTTCACGTTGAATATAGCTTTTTGATCCTTAGAACATACACATTGTCAGCAAACTACTAAATTTATATAGGTCTCCGGAGAAAAACCTTGGAAAACTGCCTTTTGAGATGTCTCAGGGACATCCTGAATCGCCACGTGTTATGTACAAGTCATATTCATGCATGAACAGGACCTCGCAAATGAGGTTTGATATCTCAAAAACTCTCACTTTTAACAAGTTTTTGTACCCGTTGCGATGAAGCTTTTATGAATGGTGAGGTACCACGAGGTACCTCACGGATTCTTGACTACTCTACTTATTTATCCTTGGCTGTAAACTTCTCATAAATGTCAGTGTAGGAAAGTTTGAGAAGTTTATGAGTTCAGGTTCAAATTCAGGATTAACTTATTATGTTCTAGATTTTCCGATCGGAAAAAATACCACTTGCATGGGAATGCTCTTTTCGCTTATAATTGCACAAGTGCATAAAAATTGCCGATAATTTTGCAAGAAAGCGTGTTATCTAAAAATTGCAAGAATTTATTTTCATATTTGTTTACGAAACAGCCGGAGTCTGAAGGCGGGGGGTTCTTTTACAAACTATAGAAACTTTTAGTTGTGTATAGAGTCATTTCAAGCACTTTTAGATATCGTAGCATATGGGTACATTTAATTTTTTCAATTTTTTGCGGTTTTACCAAAAAATACTATTTTTCAACATTAATGTAATGGTCATGTTTTTCACTTAATGGATTCAATTTGATAATTATCATTTTCTTGGTATCAGTAAGGAGTGCTGTCAGTATAATTATGTATAATAAAATTGAAGACCAAATATGAAGATCACGATGTTAATGATTATGTCCAAAATCATTATATTTGGATTCTGATGATAGCTATTGATGATAGACAAAAAATATTTTGCATAACAAATATACTATTTCTGAGTACTATTTTTCAGGTGTCTCAATATTTTTCTAATAAATAAATTAACTGGACGACAGTCTTTCTTTTCATCCTGGGTGAACATTTTTCATCAAAGCGTCCTTTGAAACTTTTCGTTCATTAATTCGTAGGCTACCTTTTGTATTAACCTTGAATTTATATAGTATTCTAGTTTTCCACACAATAAAAACTATCTTATCTTATCAAATATATTTTCGAAACTATTTTCCCGTGAGTTTGGAAGCAATTTCTTGCAAGAAACCTACATTTTGTAATTTTACTGAACAATTTTGATTTAACTCCCGTAAAATTCACCGTATACTGCAAAATATTTTCAAACAATTTATTCATTAATCAATTTGGAAGTTGAATTCTATACAAACCCAATCTTTCAGAATTTTACTTGGTTGTTTCGTTTTTCATCAGCGGTATTTTTTAAATTATTTTTTCTGTATTCACGATTATTTTCAAAAATTTCTTAATTTCGGCCGAAAATTGTTGATTTTGGCCCTACTGTGCGGCGGCGGAAAATCTAAGTCTGCTGCCGAAGGTTACATCGAAACTTCTACTCACAATAAGAGGACGGCAATGAAATTTTTTAGAAAAAACAAAAATATTCCCTTAACATCTAAAAAATTTCTAACATAATATTTGCAATTATTGAAATAAATCGTTGGGAATATAAGCATATGGAATTAACTTAAAATTATTGTTTAATTGTAGACCACACTGTATACAATAAATAAATTTTCATATATTTATATTTTAAGTGAAAAATAGCATTTTGCTTAATGTCTACTGTTATTGTTTATGAAATAATTATGAAAAAAAAAAGTTTTGTTGAATTTTTGTCGTTTTCTATTTGAATTTGCTTTGTATTCATTCAATAAAAGATTTGTTTTGGTTGAATTTTATTTCTTATTTCATTGTCGCACCAGTGCGGAAATTATCATTATTATTATAATCATTATGACATTCAAAAAAGTTTCAAATCACAGTCATTACTTGAAAGTTGTTGATAAATAAGTATTATTTCTTACTTTCAACAATGTAACTTAAATCTGGATACTAACAAATTCATTATTTGAATAAATAATTCTGATCTCACATGAAGTTATCAAGAAAACATCATCCGCGGGGACGAACCTTTTCACATTAGTATAGCTTTATTTGAGATTTTACGCCATCAGGAGATTCAATGAATTCCTTTGCATATAAAGTGAACAAAAAAAATACTCTTCACTTAGGGTAAATTTTATTTGTCATAGTTAAAAAACTACAGTGGCATATCATGCAAAAGTATACAGTATACAATTTATCTTATCGTTACATAGACACGTCACACTTAAGGAACCTTTTTTAAAATCATTTACAATGATTCTTTGGATTTTTACAACAAATATAATCATTCATACATACTTTAATTTGAATTTGATTAAATATTCCATTGCCGAAGAAACTGGCATGCTTTACCAAAAATTAATTCACAAAAAATTGAACTGTATAGCATAAAGAATAATTATTTTCAACATTAATGACTACAAATTTTCGAGATCAAATTATTGCACAACAGTCTATAAGTAATCCTAAAAAATCATGCAGTCTTCTCTTAGCATAAATCAAAACAGTCCAAACTCTCAATTAAATAAAGAAGTAAGCAGAATTATGACATGAAACGTAAATCAATTACACAAGTCGAAATGAGTATCATCGTTTGCCCTGACCAAGAATAAAATTCTAAAATAGTATTATCAAAGGTGCCAAAGTGAAATAAATCAGTGCTTTCAGAAACTAAGAAAAAAACGTGTGTAGATAAATTAGTGGGTTGAATAGTGTGTAGCAAATTTCAAATTATTTTGCTCAAGCCGTTTTCACGGAATCGAATTCCGAAATTGCAAAATTCTAATACTATTTCACTGTCTCAATTTCTAACGAAACAGCACCAATTCTTTTTAGGCGCACGCGTAGAAGCAAACTTTCACTCTTTCCAGGAGTATGCAAATCACAAATTACAATAAAATCATATAGAGACCAACTATTAGAACCCAGTATAAATACGTCACCAGTAGTGAAACAAGAGTCGGATTCTTTGATCTTTTTGAGGTTAGATTTTGAACGGACGTCATGACACTTTCACGTTCAAGTTGCGTACTGTTTTCTGATTGGAGACCGAATGAGAAATTCTAAGACATCACCTAATCAGAAAAGTACGCTATAGGCTCGACCCTTACATATTTCATGTCCTCAAAGAAAAATGGCAGCTGTCAAAAATTTGTTACTTTTTCCCGCCTTTGGAGTTTCACTAGTGGTTGTTAAATTCTAGGGGTAGGTCAACTGGTCCTGAATGTATTCTAATTCGTAATTGATGTTCCCAAAATTGTTCGAATGTTTTTTTTTTAATCTTGCCTGGTCCAGACTTATAGGAACTATAAAACAAATAAATAAATAATATAAAAGTTTTGTAATCTCTCTAGACACCAGAAACAGTATTTTAGCATTTTATTCTAGGTCACTACAGAACCTCTAAAATTAGTCTTAGTTTAATTATACAGAACTCACTGATTCGAGTATTTTACAGAAATGAGATCTATAATTATGGCACAAAATTATTCGAAAATCTCTTACAAGATCAAATCTTCCTTACAAACCATTTTTAGACTTCGATGTGACAAAAGCATTGAAACTAGGAATCCCATTTGAAGATTTATTGTCAGAACCACATTTCACACCAAGCCTTTTCTCTAATATTCTTTGTTTATATGACTGAATTCAACTCCCTATGGATCTGTGCTCAATATTTTTCAATAAAAGACAAATTTTGTTTTTGAATAACTACACAAAACATGTATATCCTACCTACTGTATTCTACAATTATGACATGCCAGCAGATCCATTTGTTTAAAGAAACTCTACAATTAAAGAAATCCTTGAAAATGATACATGTGACTGACTTGACTCCCAACAAAAATGCACTCATATTGGGAATTGGATTACACATAGAAATTTTGAGAAAAGAAAAAATTGTGATCCATAAAATATGGAATTAGGCAATCCCATCTACGTAATATTTAAAAGAAGGACTATGTTCAAATATAATCAGACTTGTTGTTTTTCCTAGAGTTTAGTTTGATTTTTATATCTATCAATGTGATGAGTAAATCAGTTTATTTTAGTTGAATATATTATATTGTTTAAAACTGTAAAATCAGATTTATTCTCACTTGCTCCGACTCTTAAAATCAAGTACAAAGCAAATACTTTTATATTCTATTGGATAATGCAGTCAAAATAATCCTGTATTAACGCTAAAATAGACCTTTTTCATTTAATAGTTATGGTCCGTGGTGTTCGTGATGGTAGAGCGCTCGCTTCTCAATCATTACGTCTTCCCTAGCTCTCACAAGTCTCTCGAAGTTTTTTTTCTTCAGTTATTTATGTAATAAGGATTATAATGATGATCGTTATGGTAGTAGCGGGGAGAGGCGATAGCAAAACCCGATAAGACGACATGCACCATAATGATCGTTTATAATCTGAAGATTTGATCTGCAGACATCAATAAATATATATTTGTATATTTCAAATTCTGAATTTAGTGTTTTTGAATCAACAGATACATTCGAGTTATTCATTATGAAAGCAAGCTGTGCATTACCATTTCATTGACAATGCAACAAAAAATTACTTTTTCACTTTCACACACTGCTGCCAAGTAAAATTCGGTGTGTAGTGAAATCTTTGAAAACGGGTGATTCTGATGATATACTTTACTTTCCGATTTTTATGGTTAAATTTTGTATTTTGAATCAAATTATTTGATATTTCCTACATGCATTTTTTCTTATAAAGTTCTTGGCATTTGGAATTTTTGAACTTTATTATGTCACTAAAATACAATGACACAACGATGTCATTATGACATGCCACCATATACATTTGTTTAGAGAAACACGTGTTCCTGTTGGTTCATTTCTGAATCATCATGATTGGCTGCCATGGCTGTTCATGTTGAAATGGCAAACTAATTAGAACTAAGGCTGAGTCAAGTCTCTCGTCTGACCGATATGGTTCGACCAGCGCGGTCATTTGGTTGACTTGACGATCTTGAAACTATTTGAAATTACAGTTATAAAAGGGTTTAAAATGTTTACTATGTTCACTGGTTAATAATTACAATAATCAAGTATTATCAAAGGATATTACCGCTATACCACAGAACTCTTTGAGTTATGTGGGCTATTCACGTTCGTGTGTAACGTTAGTACCTCTGCTTTGATATTATTAATTATTAGTTCAATTATTGGAGTGTTTGCTCATTGTAGTTTCAGTTATTCAAGATTTGGGAGTACCTATCTAATTGCAGTTCCTAATCTTGGTGGCAATCTAATGACAATAATACTATTGTATGCACTAGAAGATGATGATCTTGTTATTATTGAGACTTGAAGGCATTACAATCGATTCCTGGTTCTACTTAAACCTTTCTATATGAATTTGGTGATTTTAATAGTTTGACAGAAATAATCAAGAAACACGGGATTATTAATAATTATCGTTCCAGCCGAGAAATCGGTAAAGGTTATTTCTTTTCTAGACTGCTGAAGTTACTTTTAATGATTCCAATGGACAATGAATATACCTACTTTCAGTTCATACTGTTAACAAACCTTTCTTATCTGTTTCAATTTTATAATTACGATAAATGAACGACAAATGAATTGCCACTATTAGTTGTGCCTTTTAGTTTCACTTCGTTTAAATTTTATTGAAATAATCGTCTGCCATAATATATTTCGAATTTTTTTTAGGTTATAATTTTGAGAAACTATCATTTCTTCCTACTTTACCTGACCGTGACCACTCCGAAAACGTCGAGGGCAGGTTTGATATGTGACCAATATTTTCAATCATCTGATCGGTCCGACTCATCGTCATACTTCATACTGAACGCGCGTGCCTTGTCCGACCGGTGACTTGACACAGCCTAAGTTTCTTTTGATTTCAGTGGTTCTGTTTGTTTCTGGTTTTAGCTTGAATTGCGAAATAAGATTTATGATTCAATCTGCAAATCTATGAATACTGTAAATATGTTAGTCATTAGACAACCAAATGAAAAGGTCTACTGAGGAAACAACTTACAATTCTGATTTTAAAACAGTAAATAATTAATTGTTAAACCGGCGCTAAAAACTGTTTTTTTTTTTTCATACTCAAAATAACCAATCCAAATATCAAATTGACGCCTGCATCAAGACATTTTCTTAGATAGAATGAATCACTGGGTATATTTTGTTTCAGTATTAGCAAAATAATGTTTAGTAATGAATTCCAATCTTCTGCAACCTAATAATGTAAAATATTGAATTCAATGTTTCAGAAACAAATTTAATCCTAATACCAGATATTCCTCAACACCATAATTCGAGTATAAATAGTTATGTTATGTGTGAATAAATGTCTACCCCTATTTTCTTCCCCAAAAATTTAGAAGACACATTGAATAATACCAAAAATACATATTATTGTTGAGTACAGATTCATCAGAAAACATTTACAGCCGTATGCATAGTTAATCGCACAGTCGAGCTCCAAAAATGTGACAACTCGCGTTAAGTCACATTTTGGCGAAACGCTGGCGATGTACGACTTTTTGTAGCTCGACTGTGCATTATAGTTCTTGTGTAGCGAGCGGCGAAACTCTGGCGAGTCGCTGGAATTGACTATGCATACGGCTGTTAGAGTTGCATGGCAAAAAAAAATTACTAAGAAGTGTGTGTCAGTACTTCATTATTTGTATCAAATGTAGGTTATTCAAACTGAAGAACATTCTTATTTTAAAAAATGTATCCCAATGTTCAACAAACAACAAATAAAATAATTTTGATAGAACGAGTATCAAAAATAATAATTTGTATTAGTATTTCAACTACTAAAGATTACAATTATAACAGATTTAAATTTGGGAATTTGATGATTAGAAAACAAGATTTGAGCAAAGTACTATTGGTACCTAATCACATGAAGTCTAGCTACAACAAAAGGAAACACAGATTCCTGAGACAATATCACCTAATCCTGTTCGCAATAAGGCTCAGCAAAATATATCCATTTGTTCCACTGCCTAATGTCATATCCAAATCCACTGTCACCAAACTAATCTAAAAAAGTGTGCTGCCATAACAAACTTTTCCAGATCAGTCAACACACCATTTAATACAGTGCCTGCTGAATTTTTAACTGTTTTTCGGAGTCCGCTTGAAATCGCAAGTCTGGAGGCACTGCAGTTAATATAGAAAGTGGTAAAAACTGGATGAGAAAAAACAGTCCTTGTATGTGAAACACTCGTCAAACCAGTAAAATTATTCAGCAGACAATGAATTACAAACAAAATCAAATTTGAACAATTCAAGGTAAATGCCCACGCGCAACTAATCAATTGTCGAATTTCAGACTGAGAATGTTTAAAACATATTCAATTAGATACTATTGCTTTTAAGTAGTACACTTATTGATTTCTTTCAACTTTATTTTATAGAACTGAAAAAATTACAAAAATACAAACAAAAACTTGTTTTTCCTAGAGTTTGCAGTTATACAATATAATTAATGTGTATGATTACATAAATCATTTTCTCCGAGGTAAATTGAAGACCAACCAGAAAAAATAGAAGTAAATCTGTTGAAATCTTCAAAAACATGTTTTTTTCATTATTAAAACCAGCAAATTTGATACTATTCAAGACCTAGAGACATTTCTTGTGGTTTTGTGGACATCAACTTCAATTTCAATCAACTATTGAGAATTCGAATTAAGATCGTAGCTCCACTTTGGCTGTCATCCCCAACTGTTGATAGTATACATAGTTTTTTTATAACAGAGATACTTAGGACTGGAGTAAAAGGCTGTTTCATTTCAATATAAAGGGTGTTAGCAGTATGAAAATTCAATAGATGATAGCACGAACTCAAACAAGTAGTAAACTCAGTCGTTTTCAAGAAAAAAAAGTTAAGATCTCACTGTATGTAATTTGGTTTACCTTCTGTTTCTCACGAGAAGAAAACTTCAATTGAACCAATGAAAATAGTTTTTTCTAGTTTTTCTCGGGGAACTGTGACGACCCTAGATCATTGTACTAAATATTAAAAGTAAATTCGGGCAACATAAAACAGACCAGCTAAATCTTGTTAATACTTGCGTTGTTAGCGACTAACTTTTTGAAAATTAAATAAAAAGCATAAATCAAACCAAGACGAAGTCTCGAATTGTTTTGTTCACATTCGTTAAGGCATACTCGGTCCTCTTTGAGCAATGCGATGTTGCCACATTAATCAAAATTTCTTGTTCATTCGAATGGTCATATTTCAAAGACTGTTGAAACAGCAAAACAATACCAATGAATATATGATTTGAAAAGTTCGTCAACCAAAGTGCAGAACGCTTCTCTTAAAATTCCAATTGTTGCATTGTTGTTTAAAGATCTTCCTTACCGACGACGTCTAAAAAAATTAAAAATATAAAATATTTTCTACCTACCTGCGTTCTGATATGGAAATTTAAGATTCCACTAAAACGGACAATCGTAGTGAATTCACATTAAATGTTGGGGGAATATCGGGGGTTTGAACGCACTTTCTCTGTATTGGTGATTGTTTCTAATGTGAGAACTGAGATTTCCAGATTGAACAAACGCCTTATCGCAAAAGTGGCATTTGAAGGGCTTTTCATCAGTATGTAGGCGGATATGATTGTTCAAGTTACCGGACTGGGTGAAAGCACGATCGCAGTGAGGACATTTGAAGGGTTTTTCACCTGAAAACAAAAAAACATCGTAACTGATTTGAAGAAATTAAGAGATTTCAAATATTCAGTGCATATAATAATAATAAAAATAATCAAAAATGGGATACTATACGCCAAGTTACCTTCATCAGTAACTGAACTAACAGTAAATATCCAATCAGTCATATTCATATCAAATAACTAATTGTTATGAATTAATACTGATATTCAACTTGAGTGGAATCATACCTGTGATTAAATCTGATTGATATGGACAGGTATGATTTCACCCGCCCCTACCGATAATAGGTAATTATTCCTTTATCGGGATTAACACAAATAGTTTAGAATTCAATTGGCCATTATTATTATTGAGAAGGGATTTACTTAAGCTGCTCTTGTGAATAGCAATACTTTCATAACAATCTAATTTTCGGTATATCGACGGGTTTTACTTCAATTCAGTTACATTTATAGAAATGATTACAATTCATATAGTATTCATATAATAAATCTACAAAAATACATACCCACCACATAAAAACACAAACATATAAATAAATTGAGTGTGAATTACTCTAAAACTATATTATATTATATAACCAGATATTTAAACATAGCAATTCCAAATATGCTAAATAATTTTCATAAACTAGACATCTGCAAACTTGAGAGAACTGGGAACAATGTTTTATATTTTTCATTTCCAGCGGAAAAGTGTTGGGAACTCAAATCAATAAGTAAACCCACTTATTGATCTGAGGTTGAGAATTTTTGGGGCTAAACTGGTTAAAAATCTTTCATTAGCATCTTTACGATGAAACGAAACACGAATATGAGAGTGTGAAACCTGTCTAGTGGACAATAGGGTTTATTTATTCTTATATATGAATAGGCATAGGAGAGAGGTAGTCTTTGTTGGACTAGTTAAGATAAAAGCTAGGGAAACTTGTTGGGTACGCAGCATGCAGGAAGTATACTCTTATAACACTTATTCCAATATTTTGACAAAGTTTATTGTCGTCATCATCAGGGAAAGCTACAAAGTTGAGCAATTTTGGGGCTAAACTGGTTAAAAATCTTTGATTAGCATCTTTACGATAAAAGGAAACACGAATATGAGAGTGTGAAACCTGTCAGTGGGCAATATGGTTTATTCATTTTTTA
Source organism: Chrysolina oricalcia (assembly GCA_944452925.2). Taxonomy (NCBI): domain Eukaryota; kingdom Metazoa; phylum Arthropoda; class Insecta; order Coleoptera; family Chrysomelidae; genus Chrysolina; species Chrysolina oricalcia. Next base: position 57,976,916 of record OX101814.2, read on the forward strand.
TTCTTATATATGAATAGGCATAGGAGAGAGGTAGTCTTTGCTGAACTAGTTAAGATAAAAGCTTTGTTTATATAGAAGATGGGATTATAATTGGATCAAAATGGATGCGACATGTAGATGGCGATAGTGAGCTCGCATCCAAGTCATGTCGTAACTTCAGTGATCTGGCCTCCAAGTCATGTCGTAACTTGATTGAAACAATGGGACAGCATTAAAATCAGGGTTTTTTGAAGAAACCTACATTAAAATGACGTCAAATATTCAAGTTTGTAACTAGTCACGCTAGATGACACTCGCGTTTGCGTCCAACACCAATGACACAGGCATTGACTATCTTACTTCTCTATAAACAATGATAAAAGCTAGGGAAACTTGTTGGGTACGCAGCATGCAGGAAGTATACTCTTATAACACTTATTCCAATATTTCGACAAAGTTTATTGTCGTCATCATCAGGGAAAGCTACAAAGTTATTAAAATATAGTGAACAATGGAACAATCAGTGGAGTCAACACTACTTACAATGTCCACGAGGTTGTGTGCATCAGATGATAATTAAAAATAATATGTTTGTAATTTTCACGTCTATTTTTTATGATCTGATGCACACAACCTCGTGGACACTGTAAGAAGTTTTGACTTCACTGATTCACTATATTTTAATAACTTTGTAGCATTCCCTGATGATAACAATAAACTTTGTCGAAATATTGGAGTAAGTGTTATAAGAGACTTCCTGCATGCTGTTTAGACATATACTGTGAAAATATAACATTCTAACATTAAGAATAGGCAGTGTGATAGTATGTATAGAATGTATTTTTTATGAATGTTTTGTTATCTTCAGGTCTATCCAGTGTGGTTATTTATCTTAAGGACATTTTGAACTTTTTCCTTTTCAGCAAATTATTTATTATATTTGGGGAGTACCCATTGTTCAAAGCTTCAAAGCCTTGATGGTTTTTATTTCTTTCTAAAAAAGTTCTTCACTAAGTGAAAAGATCAACGTCCTATGCACTAGGAAATTAAAACTCGCCATTTTGTGCTGAATGTGGTGGTTAGGATCTATTAGTGTTGGTTGGTTTTCTGTAGATGTCAATTTCTAAACGTTCTCCATTCCTGAATACCAATGTGCTCAAAAAACGACAATTGTCCGTCAACTTCCGTCTCTACCGTGTTCAAATACTGAATTCAAACTATTCAGAAAGTGTTCTATATTCTGTTTCTTCGCATCGAAATCACAAAATAGATCTTCCACATACCTAACAAATTCTCGGGAAATAATTGTTGCGTGATTTATGATCCCTTTCAAACCTACTCATGAAAAGATTAGCTATAAACAGTGACACAATTACCCATGGCAGTGCCTTCCTGCTGCTGAAAAAATGTATCTTGAAAGATAAAATAAATCTGGTGCATGCATAAGGATGTTAAACTGATGAACTCACAGACCTTTTTCTTTTGCATATTATCAAGTTCATATGTCTCTCAATTATTCCAAGGTTTCTGAATATTCGCGAGAAAATAAATCTAGTGTTGTAGATCATTTATTAGAACACACCATAAAATTAACATTCAAAATTTAAAATAAGTAAAACCAGTATTTGATTACCGGAAACGAAATTGTTATGAAGAGCAGCTAAAGTAAATCCCTTCTCAATAATGATGATGGCCCATTGAATTCTAAACTTTTTTAGTTAATTTCCATAAAGAAATAATTACTTTTTATCAGTAGGGGTGGGAGAAATCATACCTGAACTCATCAATCAGATTTGATCCCAGGTATGATCCCACTCAAGTTGCATATCAATATTAATTCTTAGTAATTAATTATGTGATATAAATATAATTATAATAATATAAATAAGTTCCCTATTAGTTGATGCATCCATAGATGTAAAACATTTACAAACGAGTTTTTTGATAAATACCCCATCTACACAAAATGAAATTTAATGAGGATATTCTAGAGAAAATAATTAGACGAAAATTTAAATTCGAATATCTCACCTGTATGTACACGCATATGATTGACCAAATTGCAACTCTGCGAGAACGACTTCTGACAAATTTCACAAATATAGGGTTTATCCCCTGTGTGGACTCTCATGTGGATTGCAAGATTGCTATGGGTGTTGAAAGTCTTTTGGCACAAGGTGCAATAGAGACGATCCTCAGGTTCATGCTTCACCATTTCATGCTTCAGCAAGTGAGTTCTCATTCTTCGGAAAAATTTCTTGCACACTGGACACTTTTCCAGAGGACTTGATTTTCTTCTGTTGTAGGTATCTTCTGCCCTTGAGGCTTCATCTTTGGATATAAGGCGGACCTTTTCACGCGGAGATCTATGAGAAACATACAAATTTTAGGTATCATATTTGCTTCAAAGATTTCCAATATAATGAAGATGTGGTTGGATGGGTATCAGCTGTCTCTAAATACAGATAAAACCAACTAGGTATATAGCATTACCATCACAGATATAACCAGACCCAAATTTAGCAGCATTAATATTGAGGGCATTGGAGGCATAAAAAAATTGAAAATACTAAATACTTTGGAATTATTATAGATAAAAACATGAAATGGAACCAACGTGTAATATATTTAACAAAGCGAATTAGGAAACTCATTTAAAAATGCTATCAGGTAAGGGATATCTTGAGTAAAAAATACTGATTTTGGTATACAAATCCCTAGTGGAATCACTCTTATGATATAGAAAACTAATTTGGGAAGCACTAAGTATATAAAAATCCATTCAATGCTTTGTCTACAATCCAAAATTATAGAATGAAAATTATTTACAAAAAAGATAGACGATACCCAACCAGACTGCTTTATTGAAAGGATATGCAACATAAGATCACTGCACTTTCGTACACTGGTAACATTTATGCCTAAAAAACAACTTTCAAAAAATCATCTCAAACGAGGATGTATTGATATCTAGTTAGCCTAGACCAGTTCCCTGCATAAACAAAATATTGCGTTACCATAGCAACGAACAATTACTTATAAGAAATGACAGTGTAAAGTTTGACGTCAAAAAAGTAAACCAGAGTTATGTAATAAATTAAAAGAAAAAATATGTCCACCAAAATTGTGAAAATCGAAAAATTGGAAATCGAGCCATCATCAAGTACCTGTATTTAAAAGGGTTAAGAGGTAAGCAGATTTACGAAAATATGCTTAATACCCTTGGTGATCAATGTCATTCGTATGCGACCGTGAAAAATTGGACTGCAAGCTCCAAAAGAGGTAAATTTTCCATTGAAGATGATGACCGATCGGGAAGGCCAGTTTCTGTGTCAGTCCCCGAAAATATCGATCCAGTTCATGACATGATTTTAGCAGACCGTCGAATTGGGCTAAAACGGATATCTGAAGCACTGAATATTTCATACGAACGCGTTCATCATATTATTATAGTTCACGTCAATTTGGACATAAGAGAAATTGCTGCAAAATGGATCCCCAAATGTTTGAATGTTGACCAAAAGCGTGCAAGGGTAGTAGCATCGCGTTCGATCTGTGCTCGATTTGAAAACGATGTAGACTTCTTAAACCGAATTGTTACTATGGATGAGACTTAGGTACATTTCTACGATCCAGAAACAAAGCAACAATCGATGGAATGGCGACACTCTGGTTCTCCAAGACCTAAGAAGTTTCGTGTCCGAAAATCTGCTGGAAAAGTTCTTGCTTCAGTTTTTTGGGATTGCCATGGAGTAATCATGATTGATTTTTTGGATAAGGGTAGAACAATAACTGGAGATTACTATTCGACATTACTGACCACTCTACGGGGAAAAATTAAAGAGAAAAGACGCGGAAAGCTATCCAAAGGTGTTTTGTTTTTGCAGGACAACGCCCATGCACACAAATCTCATGTTGCCATGCAAAAAATTCGTGATTTAGGGTTTGAACTATAAGAACACCCCCCTTATTCACCAGATTTGGCTCCGTCCGACTATCATCTCTTTCCTCAACTGAAAAACAGTTTAAAAGGTCGTAAATTTTCTTCCAACGAAGAGGTAATAAAAACTGTGGAGGTCTGGTTTGCAGAGCAAGAAGAAACATTTTTTTTTGAAAGGTCTAGAGACGTTGCAGATTCGCTGTAATAAATGTATCCAATTAAGAGGAGAATATGTTGAGTAATAAAATATTTTGACATTGAAATTCGGTTTGGTTCTATAGTAGGCTAAGAATTTTTCAATTAACCTCGTATAATACGGTGACTCATAGTATGACAAACAAATTACTGAAAGTATTTAACTCTGAAAAAAATTTACACATAAGATTTCCTTGCTATCTATCCCTTGAGGCTTACAATTTATTACCTTTGTGTATTAGAAATATCAAAAACTACAAAAAAAAAATTCAATGCAATATAGGATGTTTATAAATTACAACTATATTTCATTCATAAAACTAATTGATAAATCTTACTTTACTCTATATTTATATTTATAAAATTGTTTAAAATTAAAATCAAAATTAAAATAATATAATTTAATGATTACGTTTTGTACAAAACAAGTGTTGAATCACTTAGGTGCATATTTATGGAAAACAACATTGCAGTAGGTATCACCTGAAGTGATTACTAAATAGTATGTAGAAATTCACATTAAGCTTACTTTATATCAGGTATATTGAGAAACACATGAATTTATTGTTAACCATAGTAAGAAATACCCAATTTATAGGATATAATAGAATTAAGTATTGTATGAAGCTGTTTATAAATAGCGTCCTTAAATAAATAAAACATAAGATACAATAAGAAATGAGGAGTAAATCCGCAATGTTCAAAAACATATTCCAGTTACCAGTTTGGAATTAATTTAAAGAAACGAAAATCTCTGATATTTAGAGCATACTGAAAATTTTATATTATAAAGATGTGAAGGCGGTATGAATTAATAATAATAACTCAGATCAATTATTGAACTCATCAAAAAAGTCACATTTCTAAAATAAATAAATTTTGACAAGAATCATCCTTAATCTTGATAAATTTTCTGAAAAAGTGTTGAAAATCCGATTAGTTTACTTCATCACTGCTAATATTGGTTCGATAAATTTCAATATGCATTCATTCCAACATTTCAATGCCCAAGCAGCAGTGACTGACTTTATGAGTAAGTTTAGATTCAAGTAATGATGGTGTTGAAATATTCATTGATCTAAGAAAAACTTTTGACACTTAATCATACAATTCTATTAGACATCTTGAATAACCTGGGTATAAGGGGACATGCATTGAATAATATTCGAAATTATTTTCAAAATCGTATAAGATATGCACTTATTGACCAATATAAAAGTTACGAAAAAGTATAAAAATTGGGAGTTCCGCAGGGTTCCGTTTTGGCACCAATTTTTTATTTGATTTCTGTGAATAGCATTATGAATATTAACCTAATTGGTAAGCATTTTTCTTTTGCAGATGATACTGTACTATATCACACATGTAAAAATCTCCAAACCTAAAAACAACTTTGGAAAAAGATATTAAAACAATTCAAATATTCTTGAATGAACTTAATTTAACTATTAATTTAGAAAAAACTCTATATGATATTTAAACTAAAGAAAATGAAAACAATCAAATTAAATATTATAATTAAAAACAGAACTATTGCTGAAGTTTAAATTTTGAGATTCATGTAGAGAAAATGAAAAAATATAATATTCCTCTGATAGGAGCTATCAGAAGAATACCATTTCTGAGAAAAAATATTCAATTGTTACTATGTAACACACATATTATCTCTCGAATCAGATATTTGATCACAGTGTAGTCATCATGCAGTCAAAAACAAAAAGAAATTATTTATAGACTAAAAAATAAGGCAATAAAAGTAATATTTGGCAGATATTGGGATACACCTTCAGATTTGAACAAAAGCACCAATAATATGACATTAAACCAAATTATTAAATTTAAAAAAGCTAAAGTTGCATTCAAATTAACCAAGAATATTCAAAAGAATAATACCTACACCAATTCAGAAAAATTCCAAATTACATAATCATAATACTCGGATTTTGTACAATATTCATTCCAACAAAGGAAAAGCAAATCCGACTTTCAGCTCCAAGAAACATTTAATGAAATTACCAGAACAAATAAAAAATTTGAAATTTTTTTAATTCATTTTCCAAAAAGTTGAAAGAAATTTTACTATTGAAATGATGTTCATAAAAATATTACAAAACTTATTTGTGAATTATTTGTATTATTTGAGAGTCTATTTGAATTAGAATTTCATTACTGTATTTGAGCATTGATGTACATTCAAACTTCCTTCTACCAGAACTTTTTCTGAATGGAAGTTATTCCTACAATAAATAAAATATTTCCAATGGCCATTCATAGAAGTGGAATATTAAATTCATGAATGCAAACCTTGTTATACTTTGGACCTTGGAGATATTGTCATCTTGAGAAGGAGAATATTCTCTTTCAAAAAGTCTTATTTTAATTTGAGGCCTCTTTTTCTTAACTGGTATGATGGATATTTCTGGACCAATTGAGTTTATCAATTCATCATTTCTAAAGTCTCCTAGGTCAAGAGGGTTTTCGTCATTAGGACTATATTCATCCTAAAAAGTAAATAGAATATTTTAGTTCTTCATTCACAAGCCTATTTTAGAAAGGAAATAAAGACTGGTCATAACTTTTTTATGATAAGTAATACAATACCAGGGAGCACAGAAAATCAATAAACTGCTTCATAATCGTACTTCTTTAAATTTGTGACGAATTATTTTGTTTGCATTCTGCTAGAAAAGCTTACCTGTTCATCAAAAAATTCTTCATCGTTTATTATCACCATAGGCTCGATTGTTGAATGAAAATCATCACTATCATCTCCGATATCCATATTTCATTGAAATCTACAAATATACTTCATTTTCAAATACCAAAAAGTTCTTGATCTAATAATATTCTTCTAATTAGAAAATGTTTCAATACTTTATTTACTTTTTATATATTTTTGTGGCTGTCAAAAGACAATAAAATAAACAAACAATCTTAATTAGTTTTCTACTTTTGTTTGATTGGAGTACCTCACTCGATTTATAACCGTTCTCCTAGGTTCACTGAATAACTGAATACAGGATTGATTAGAATAACTGCACAAAAAGAAAAAATCGCCATGCCCATATCTCACTGCAGGAAATTCTTTAAAAAATATACAAAAAGTGCGCTTTTGCTGTCATTCTGTCAAATGCGAGCTGGCCTTTTTATCGATCTCGGATTCGGATTTCGGAAAAGCAAGGGTCCCAATTTAAGGCTCACTCATACCCTTGCGAATATTTAGCGATTGAACTCATAAGGCGAAAAAATTGTGGTGAATGATCAATCACAACATGTAATTTTTCAGTATTTGGGCATATATTACTACATTACAGAAAAATTAAATGATGAATCATCATTCACCACAATTTTTTCGCTGTATGAGTCGAATCGCAAAAAATTTGCGAATAATCGAAAGGGTATGAGCCGTCAAACGAAAAACAACCAGCAGTAAAACCATTCTCCACGAAAAGGAAAATTCCATTACTATCAGATAACATATTGAGAATCAAGAGGAATAAGCAGGTAGGAATTGATATTTTTCTTGAAATTCTGTAGACATTTAGCTGCATTCTTTTGACATTCTGTCTGTCTGTCTGTTCAGGAACATTCGGAACGTAGTTATGAATATGAAATCAAGTTCGGGAAATGCTAATATTATTCTTCGAAAGAACGTATTCTTATTTTCTGTGGTTGTAATTTTTTGAAACCTGAACCCAACCTAAAAAGCAAGAAAGAAATTGTTTCTTTTTATGAAAATGGATCTGATTTCATCATCTAGCAGTTCAAAATTCGAATAATGAAGTAGACTGACGACTAGGAAGAGGTGAATTTAAAAAAAAAAACACATCGAAAACAATTTTTTGCATAGAATACAAAAGGCATATGATACAAAACGACAAAGGTGAAGAGCGATATGTTCGAAACATTCGAACGGGGTTTCACGGATCACGTTCGAAACAATCTGTGATGGGAATCAGATTTGTGACGAAAGAATAACGAAATCATTTGTGTTCCGAATTTTTTGCGGAGTAAAGACACCGAACAAATTTGTTTCATTATTCAATGGTGGTCACATTGGTTATTTAACATGGCAACGCTGTTGACACCTTCTGTTGGCTGCGCTGAATACAACTAAAATTTGCTAAGACTTTGTTGGTAAAGGTGGTCGCATAAGTTCTTTTCGCCCAAAGTTATAGAATCGTCAACATGGGTGAGTGTAATCTTGTGTGTGTAATTTAAGTTTTTGCTGAATCAATGCAGGTTTTTTTACAATGATAAAGTTTTAAAAGTTTGTGTTATCGATTAAAATTCGTATGGCATCAGTCATTACATGAATGTTTTCATTTATTCCAATACGAAGTTCGTTTTCATACACAGCAACGCCTTTGGGAAAATGTGTCACTGGTCAAAGAATTTTTATCTTCAATCATCCTCTGATCCAGAAGGATGGGAAGAAAATGTTCATGAAGTTTTTATTCAAAGTTTCGAAATATTCAACTCAGTAGTGCAATTTTTCCTAATAATGACGATTCACTCTAGGAAAACCCCGTGGTTTAAGGACTGCAAGAAAACATGTGAACCATCGTAGGGATCAAAGATGGGCTGACAAAGACTACAAAAAGGCTCATTTGGGAACCCGGTGGAAGGCCAATCCCTTTGGAGGAGCTTCTCACGCTAATGGAATTGTACTTGAGAAAGTGTAAGTTTGTGTAAAATTGTTAGGTTAAGTTATGCATTTTGAGACCGCTGCAGCCGTTTCTATTGGCTGTTAGCGTAAATTGTAATATGATGCTATATTAAATGCGCTCTGAACCATTGGGTAGACGATTCGGTGGTCTATACGCTCTGATATGTGCTCTACAATTCTCAATTTTCAGCCCCAGGAAAGTGTTGGCAGTATTTTGCGCAGGATTTCTTCGTGAATGGGTTTTCTTGGATTCCAATCACAGGAAAATTCTGTGCGAAATGTTGTTTGTTGTTCTCCATTCTTGGGTTTGTTGTGGTTTTAAAAGTTATTGATTTGTTGTGTGTATATTTTATTGAATGCATTTTTTCGACCATGTGTTGCTTCAAAATAAGTCAATGCTAGTTATGTGAAATATACACACAAGAGTTCAGTGGGTCTTTATTTACATTTGTGTTAGTGATGTTTTCTTGTTTTAGAGGAGTTGAAGCCAAACAACCTAACTCTGCCATCCGTAAGTGTGTCAGAGTGCAACTTATCAAAAATGGCAAGAAAATTACAGCATTCGTACCCAGAGATGGTTGTCTGAATCACATAGAAGAAAACGATGAAGTTCTTGTAGCAGGTTTTGGTCGTAAAGGTCATGCTGTTGGTGATATTCCTGGAGTGAGGTTTAAGGTGAGTGTGTTTGAAAGTTTGCTCTCAGAAATAGTTTTCCCTACAATATAACATTTTTTATCTAGTCTCTATGAGTCTAGGATACTTGATTTCCAATTATTCTATTTGTTTCAGAATAATGAAATGCTTAGAATATTTGGCTTCTTTTATCACTATTTTTATCATAGACTTATTTCCTGAATAGAAATGCTTTAGTCAATAGAAACCTGTTGTTAGTGAAGACATTGGTGATTCAAGTATGAAAGAGCATTTTTAATGCATAGTTATGAGATAATAAAAGCAATTTGAGAGCTTGTTTACGTTTCATGATATAATTTTCTTTGGAGACTGTTATATGTATTTCATGTCTCAAAGGCATCTTTATCTGTTGAAAGTACAAGTTTTTCACTTTCTTTGTTTGCCCTGGGAGATATTTAGAAATGAAATTTTGCTCCCATGTGGTCTCTTGTTTTGGCTAAATATAATTTTATAGATTTGTTTTTTTATAAATGGAGTATAGTGACTGCTATTTACCAATACACTTCAGAATCCTCACTTATGATACAAATAATTTTAGAAACACTGTTATTTTACTTAATTTTTATTATATGTTGAGAGTAATTTTATTATTGAATATAATTTGCTTCTATGAAAGTGTACAAAATGTGTGTGGTAAAGGGGAAATATTAATTGTTCTCAAAAAATGTAACATTGTTACTTCATATTCATGATGAAGATAAATAGAGCCAATCCTATGATTAACAAGTGATTCATTCTATTTGTATCTGAATTTTTTGAGGGTTTCTGTTGTTTTCTTTTGTGGAAAAGTTTGTGATTTAATAGATTTTTTTCTGTTTCAGGTTGTAAAGGTAGCGAATGTTTCCCTATTAGCTCTATACAAGGAGAAGAGGGAACGACCAAGATCATAATTTATAATAAATTTGTTATTTTTTTATCTCTTGATACTTGTCTTTGAATAAAGTGCAAGTCGATAGTTCTTTGGTGTTTTATTTTAATTCAAGTTGTCTTTTCTGCAGAGATTTCCCTAATAAGATGATGTGTAATTCAATTTTTTTTCAATTTAACATTCATCAAACATGATGTAACAAACAATACCTTATCTTATTGGGTTTATGGAAAGTAGGTTGAATTTACAAAATTACATCATTTTGCTGTATTTGTATTATAATTACTTCGAAGAAATTAAGATATTTCCTTACTAACCTTCTATACATGTAAGATAATAATATATGATAATAATAATAAATATTTTTTGAATCCAAAGTACATTAATTCAAGAGGAATTCCATTAAACCTGTTTAAGTTATTTGATGATTTGGTTTTTAGGGCAGATAATTAAATCTCTTCAGACCTTAAAAATAATATAGATAAATAAGCAAATGCAAAGTTTGAAGATGTCTGAACCTCCACTTCGATATTTTAAGATTAAAACACTCAGTACTCACAATAACATTTTAATTATCCAAGTCCATAGACTTCAAAATTGATTTACAGGATATCGAAACATAAAACCAGGTCAAAATTCACAAAGTTTTGCACATGCAGGATCGGACTGGGCCGCATCGAACAAGGGACATTCATTAAATGTTCCTTGCAATTGAATTTTGTGTCTTTATTTAACTAAAGCTGTGTGAAGTGGGATCAAAGTAATTGTAATAAAAATTCTTTTTTCCTTACTCGACCAGCCACCTTGATGCCATTAAAAAAAACTAGTAATTCCAATTTACAAATGAAATTTTACATAGTGTTAAGACTCTGAAATTACGACGACGTTCTGGTGCCACGGCGAAAATTTAAAAATCTGTCAATTGACACATTTAATCTGTCAATTGACACATTTAATCTGTCAATTGATACGTTTAATCTGTCAATTGACACATTTAATATGAGGTGATTAGAGCATATCGATGATGAAAATTGTTGAAATTGTTATTTCCGTCAACCTGTTGCACCCCTACCCCGAACCACCATAAGTCTTCGAGAGACTTGTGCAAGCTAGGGAGCAACCCTCACCTATTAAAGTGTGATGCCGTGCATGAGACCGCTGACCATGCTGGGAATCAAACCTAAAACCCAATGCTTGAAAGGCGCATGCTCTACCAGCAGGACCTCCACGGAATGGGTAGTTTGAACATGACCAGTGAATAGCCAGCCATAGGTACTTTTCAATTGGGTTGAGCAATAACGAAATTTTATTATTTTTGGAATTACGTGATGATGATTTGATTCGTAAAAGAACACTGAAACGATGATTGAAATTTTTAAATTTGTTCTGGTGGAGAAATTGTTGAGATACTGAAATGCTTCTAACGTTTGTAAATAATGAAATCTGGAAATCAGGGCAGTTTCATGGATGCATTCGAAATGCTTGCAAGCTGGTTCAGTTGTCACAGTAGAAAAAGTACGTTTGGTCTTGAGCAACAGCGTATGAACATGAATAGGAGATTGAAAAAATCACTTGACAAATAAATCAGTAAATTGACAGATTAAATGTGTCAATTGACAGATTAAATGTGTCAATTGACAGATTAAATGTGTCAATTGACAGATTTTTTAATTTTCGCCCTGGCACAAGAACGCCGTCGTAGGAAATAATGCACAAGTGAACGGTTCAACGATTTATTCTGCGCTGTCTTTACAATTATTCACATAGTCAGATTCAAGCTATGAATAATACTTTAGTCACTCATCTTTTATCTGTTTACGCAAGTAAACCAGGGAGCGGTACCTGCTTCTACCTAACCCTAAATGAAATGCGAATATGTACAGGGTGCTTCCACACTGCACAGGAGAGGTACAATGATGATACCGGTACAACTGGAAATGGTCGTCACAATAGATACCTACATTTTAACCGAAAATAGTGAAGTTGTATTTTTCGACAAATTTTAGGACTGAAATTAATGATTTAGCCCTCTATATTAAAAAAAGAATGATTATAAAAAGTGACACATTATACATGGTTGTATTCCGAATGTCATATATGGAGAAAAAGGAAGTGAAAATATACCAGGTGTCCCATTTAAAAATTGAAAGTTTATGCCACTTCCGGAAGGTTCAAAAACATGTATTATTAATTGAAATATTTATGGTACAAAAATATCCATAGAAATTGCCACAAAACAAACGTTATATACCCTGTTGGTAAGGAAATATTCAAACAATTTGCGATTTTTAGAGAACTGTCAACAACATATTATTTAATTTTGACATGTAAATAGGCCGCTCTAATGACACCAGCGCACGGAAATTTTTTCCGTGCGGGCGCACGGAAATTTTTTCCGTGCGGGCGCACGGAAAAAACTCTTTTTCAGTATGCTAAATATATAAGCATGTAAATATAGTGTTTTCAGATGGTGTTGATTCTTTTTTATACACTTTGTATATTGTTAATGATTTTTTATGTACTTTTTGGATCATAGATAGTTGTTGTTGTCAAAATAAAATAGTAAAAACTAGACAGAATTTTTTGAGCTTTTTAAAAGTATATTTTAATCAGTAATTACAAAGATTTATAAGATTCTGAAACAGATGGGTATAATGAAAAATATGTTTTCATTATACCTATCTGAAAACTCTGCCTATTTACATTTCAAAATGAAATAATATGTTGTTGACAGTTCTCTAGAAATCGCAAATTGTGAATATTTCCTTAACAACTGGGTAAATAACGCTTGTTTTGTGGCAATTTCTGGATATTTTTGTAGCATAAATAATACTTCAATTAATAATACAGGTTTTTGTTACTTCATCATTAAAAATAAATTTTTCGTAACAATATGTGGTTTTCAGGAAGATATAATGAAAAATATCAATCATTACTCGTCCATAAATGCTTTTACCGTGTGCTTGCACGACTTCCCGTGTTCGGCTTCGCCTCCCACGGGAACATGTCGCGCACGCACGGAAAAAGCCTATTTTCTGAACTCGTGATGAAATACACTATTGTGTATTCTCGAATTTATCCAGTATTCGGGAATCAAACGTTAGAAAAACCTTACCAGTTGCAACAAATGAAAGTTTTATAATATTACGGCTTGTAACATTTGAGTTTCATAACATGTTTCATACTCCCTTTCAATTTCTTTGAATTGAATTTTTATGATAAGACGGAAATTATGAGACATTTTACCTACACATTTTACGGTGTAGATCTCATAATTCTCCTGCTTTAGAGACGTTTCACTGTTTATCTCAGCGCACCAAGTGTCTCATTACACGGTGAGATGTCCAAGTCTCAAGTCATGTCGTGTGGTGTCCCCAAAGGCACGGTGCTAGGTCCACTCTTGTGTCTCTTATATATCAACGATTTGGTCTCAGTTAACGTAGAACAAAAATTCACTCATTTGCAGATGATACCCCAATATGATGGCATATTAAGATCAATAATACTGAACTAAATGATCTGTAATGTAATATACAAGGCCAAGCAAATGTTATTGTATTTTATGATGTCCAACATTACCTCAATAAAAACATTAGTGATCCTTTAAGTTAAATTTTCAACCTCTTTTGAATATATGTTGTTCTTTAATATTATACATTAATTGTTATGTGAAATGAGTTTTTATATACCTATACTTTATTTTATTATATTAATATTTCACAAGACTTTGTCAATAAGATGTAAATCTTCAGACAATAAAGGATATTTTGATTGATTTGTTGATTTGAAATATAGAATTGCCCTCAAGGAGCTTCTTTTAGAAAATGCCTTTTATACATTGGAGGAACTGAAAGCTTACTAAACCATGCACTTATCCTACCTTACTTCTATTTATACCACGAATTCGTGTAAACTTCAACAGGTATTGAGTACTCCCAAAGATAAATTAGATGAAAAAGAAAAGTCGAGTATTTATGAAATTATAGCTGTAAGGACTGCGAGAAAAGTATTTGGGTCAAATCCGAAGGGCTATGAAAGTACGGTTCAGAGAACACATTTTGTTCATATCCGATATTCAAGACCCGAAAAATCGAGTGTGGCCCTACAAGCTTTGGATCACGACCACCGATTTGATGTCACAAGCTTAAAATTAACCAGACAAGTTCATGACCATAGACTTCTCGATGCATTCGAGAGTCTGGAAATTGCCAAGTGTAAAAATAGTATGAATGCTGATAAGGACCCTATTCCTTACAGCCCATTATTCAAGTTCGTATAGTACGTTGAAAAATGTTTTCTTTTCTTCACAGTAATTCATAAGTTTATTGTTTTTTTTCCAAGAAATTTGTGTCATCAAATCCAAAACAAGTAGAATAACATTAAAATTAATTTAGTGCAGGTCAATTACTAGAATTAGTAAACAACAAAAGTAGGCAAATTTGATAATGAGTGCGCGCGGTTGCCCCTCAGATATATAAGTAGTATAGGTTGAGTAGGTGAATTCACATAATGTTAGATAATTTGACGTTCCTTAAGAAGTAAGGTAGGATGTGGTTAAGTAAGCTTTTAGCTCCTGAAGATGCTAACTTTGTTGGTGGACCGCTCGTCGAGTGTGATGGTGGCGTAGTTTTGTTGTTTGGGTAGTTTCTTTTCCTTGAATTGTTTTCACACCAAAGGTTCCAAAATATGCATTTACTTGATTGGAGTAATTTTACAATGAAATATTTCAAAATGATTTTTTTTTCTTCCATAGGATGATTTTATCAAGTTATGTATCAATAAGTCCAATGGCTGTTTTCATCCATATTTTATTAGATTAGGTTCGTTTATTTTACTCTCTGTATGTTTGTCAGTTATATCTAGTATTTTTATCACTTTATCACTCATCTTAGTACCTACACATATACAGGGTGTCCGGTAAACCTTGTACAATATTGAAACTGGTGATAGACCAGGTCATGACTGTTCAGATTATCGGAATTTCACCTCAGTAAAAATATCACCGTTTTCGAGATAATGGGCATTTTAAGAATTTCTGGAAAATCGCTACCCCATCTTGGATTTTTGAGTGATATGTATACAAATTGAGACAAATTCAAATATCTTTGCAGCTGAAGATTACCGATGAGTGGTGCTTTTAGACGTAAAGAACAGTTTTTCAGAAAGTGAAAAAAAATTCAAGAAATGAGGGTAAAATGGCAGATTTGAGTTTCAACAATTTTTTTTTTAAAGTTTGACATTATTGTCTGAAAGAAAAAACCAATGGGAAGTGGACATTAATTTCAAAAGAATGCTCATTTTGTCCAGACTCTACAATGGTATAAAACAAACTATAATAATTTTTGGAGGAAGTGATTTTCATTGAATTAGGCGTGGTTTTATTCTAGGCTTCCATCAACTTTTATACTTACGCCCAAAAAAATTTTTATTTCGATTTTATCAAGATAAAATGTGGAAATGATTATTAATAATAAAGAATAGACTGCTTGGTAGCATTAAATAGTATGTCAATGAAATTAACTTTTCATGTAATTAAGCCTAATAAAATTATCGAAATGAAATATCGAATATCCGACATGGCACCGATTAATACGAATTCTTGTGAAAAATGTCGCAATTGTCCAACATCCAGATTCCAACGAAGTTTCAGAGACCGACAGATAACAGGGTGTAACCAAACAAGTGCAAAATTTTTTAGGAGGTGAATCCTTGTCGAAAATTAAAAAACTTTTTAACTCCTGTGTACTGCTGCAGTAGCGCTTTATGCAGAACGATATCCGATTGCACAATGCCGCTCAGAGAACCGCTGATTTGGGGGCTATAACCTATAACGCACTTGAAAAGGTTCTTCTTGAAAAGATGCCGTCTCTGCGAACGAGTGGATGCTTGAATGCTTCTAAGCAGTTGATTCGTTATTACTCATTATTTAATCATTTCATCTTGATAGGATGAAAATAAAAGACATTACTGACAAAGTCTAATAGAGGTGATTTTAGCTCAGAATAACATCACACTCTAATATAATCGAAATTCTACTCCTTCCAAAAATTAATTATCGTATGTTTTATACCATGGTAGAGTCTGGACAAAATGGGCATTCTTTTGTAATGAATATCCACTTCCACTCGGTTATGTTTTTTTGAAACAATAATGTCAAACTGTTGTTAAAAAAATTGATGAAATTCAAATCTGGCGTCTTACCCTCATTTCTTGAAAAATTGTATCGTTTTCTGAAAAACTGTTTTGTACGTCTGAAAGCATCACACATCAGTAATCTTCAGCAGAAAAGATATTTGAATTGGTCTCAATTTGTAAACATGGCACTCAAAAATCCAAGTTGAGGTAGTGATTTTCCAGAAATTAAAAAAATGCTCATTATCTCGAAAATGGTGAAATTTTTATTAAGGTGAAATTCCGATATTCGGAACAGTCATGACCTGGTCTATAACCAGTTTCAATATTGTACAAGGTACCTATACCAGACACCCTGTATAAATAGTAGACTGCAGTCATTTTGATTTTATATTCTAGATCCCTTTTCTATGTATTTCCATTATTTGAGTACGCTGTCCATGAGATTTTTACATCTTCGACAATAATGCACATTTGACTTGACTGTAATTATTGGGATTTGATGAATTCGGGAAGGAAACAGAAACAAATGAACTCATCAAAATATATATTCAACATTATTTCTCAAATACTCAAATGAATGAACAGTTTGTACATTAATCATAATATTCATTATACTTAACTATACACTTTTCTATTGCCGTAATAAAGGAAAAGTGATAATGCAACTACGAAATAAATATTAACTTTAGCAATGCTATCACTTCCACTAGGAGTTGTGGTGATGGGTGTTGGTGTGGTGACGATTGGTATTTGATAATAGTTATGTAGGTGTACTCGGAAATGTTCCAACCATGCCAAATTGGCTTCGGCAGTCGCTATGGCATTGCTAACATCAGTTGAATAGTCTTGTTCAAGTTTTCCATTTCGTATAAACTGCCTCAGCTGCAAAAAAAATTGAACATATTAAAGTTTCCCAAACAGTAAAGGAAGCATAAGAAAAACGGATGAAGATACGAGAACGTTTATCATGTCCCCCCGTTGTCACTCATATACAGGGTGACCCAGGGTTAAACTGCCAAACATTTAGAATCGGTTTTTCAGATATAAATGAGATTTTTTTACTACATAGGTACGCACGTATTATAACTTGTTTCGTTTTCGAGACACAGGGTGTCAAAGTTTTGAGAAAAAAAAGTTTTTTATTATTTACATACTCAAAAACCTTTTGGCTGATTTTGATAAAACTTGGCATTCTTATTTGCGGTATTAACACATTCAGTGTTCATGACGCACCAGTGCGTCAAAACGTTTTTACAGAAATGCGCATGACGCACGGGTGCGTCGGTTACCTTTCTGAATATAACAGGCAGTTGTATTTTCAGTATTAAAATATTTTCATATATGCGCACACCAAAAGTTACTTCTTCAGTGCTCATGACGCACCGGTGCGTTAAACAAAAATTACCTCGAATGGTTGTTTTATTTTCACATTTTACACTTATATAAGACACATCAAGAAGTTGGAATAGCCATTGCCCAAAAATTCATATCAGGCCATGTCATGTCAATAAAACCGAGCACTAAACGTGTTAAGGGGCTTCTTTTAATGTACTTAGAATAAAATTATTAATTCCAGTGGCGTCCCAGAGCGAAATATATAATTGATATTGTAAACTTTTATATGTATTTATCCTACTTACTTCAAATTATAATTTAATCTTTACGAAATTTTTAATTTTCAAATACGATTTGCCATTTATGAAGCAACCGAACATATCCACGTGAATGCAGTTCATCAAGGAACCAAGTAAAATTGAACTTCCACTGATGAAATTCGAAAATTAGCCTTGAACTATAACATTCATGAGATTAATTCCATACAGAAATGCATTATTACTATTATGTGTAACAATTTACTCGAATTAGACGATCCCGATTATGACCTAACTTCCTGAATTTGAGGCACTTTCCTGATTTTGACATTTACTTATATTATGAGTAACAAAAACTGTAAACCAATTTCAAACCACGTACAAACTGTATTTCCAAAATTCCAAACCATTTCTTATTTCTGTAAATGAATTTTATTATTGAATAAACATTATTTTATCATTTTTTATTATATTAGGACAAATCATTGTATATCATACTGTTTTTGTATACGTTTAATTTTTAGATTAACCAATTACAATTAAGATGTTATCACGTAATACTTTACGATGCCGTTTGGCACCTCCTTTTCCTACCTTACATTTTTTTTGTCTCAATTTTTTTTGCATAACGCTTAATTTTTGAGAAAAGAAATTAAAAATCGTTTCCGTGCATGTAACAGGAAATAACTGTCTAATTTATTTTACGGAAAATTTATTTATTTTATTTCATTTTATTTGAAAACGGGCATCTTTTAAAAATTCTTGAAAACTGCTCAAAATGACTGTACAATCTTTTTCGATACAGAGTTCGCAAAGGAATTCGGACGGTTTCGGACATGGAAAATTAGGACAAAAAAATATGAGTCCCTCCCTCATTATCGAAAAATAGCAAAATCTCACAGAAAGAAAATTGGAAAATCTGGCAAAATTGTTACAAACATCGGGCCGTTTCACACATCTAGCTTTTAAATATATAAATTTAAAAAAAGTTATTTGTTTCATCTTTTATTTTTTACGTTTTAGTTCAATATATTATAAATAAAAGCCTATTTTTAAAATATTTTTTAAATTGATTTTTTTATCTTGTAATGGTCACTCCATACCTGAATTAAAACCTTTTTTGAAATTTCCATGAAATTGTCGAATATTTTCGGGATAAATTCATACACAATTTTAAGAAACCATTTCATTCTGCAAAAACGAAAAACTATACGATGCCATTCAAGACTTACATTATCATTGCCACACCAGTGTGAGAATATTTTTCTACTCATAACAGAGTGGAATAAATCAAAATTGCAAAGGAACAGAATAAGTGGAAGAGAGGGAATGAGGATTGTTATCAAATTTTATTTCAAAATTGACAAATTTTGTCATGGTTATAGAGAGTATATTTTGTAACAAGGTTTGAATGATAATTCGATGCGAGCATGAAGTTCCAAGCACTAGCCGAAGGCAAGCGTGATGAGAACCACGAACATCGCGAATTTCCATTCTAACCGAGTAGAAGACTATGGCTTCCCCACGAACAAAAATTTAAAATGCATATTTTTAAATGAAACGCAGCAAACAATAATGTTTATTAAAATTATACGATACGACAATCAAGCCTAACTTTATAACTGCTACACCAGTGTGATACATTTTTCTACAACCGCTTACCAAAGTAGCCTTTGACACTTTCAGATCTCAACGCAAAGTTGACGTTTTGTGGAAGCTTTTTCTCTATAGAGCGAAAATATTGAAACAATGCTCGATATCCACAGCTGTTGTTGAAAACGAACCTATTCTTGCATGATGGAAAGTACTCTCAGTAACTGTGGTGGTGCTGAGGTTAGCATAGCTTCCAAGTAAAGTGAATGCCTGCGGGGTTCGATCTAGACATTCGGTAATTTTTTTTTCTCAAGCAAGTTATTTTTCTTCTTTTTTCATTTTGTTAGCGATGTAAATTATCGGATATTTGGATAGCCAATAAATTTGGGATTACACTATATTTAGTATTCATTTTCTCATAGGTAATAATAAGGCACATAATATGTTGAATGAAGTGTCGATCGTTTTTATGTCTAAGACCTGCGTTTGGATAAAAAATCATGGCGTATATTTCTAGCAAAAAAGTGTCATTGCCGCTCTCCAAAGATTACCATAATTAGCTCTCTTTATCAAGCGGCAATCAATCACTTTGCGCTCTAAATAAACAAATAGCTATTAAATTGCATAGGGACAGAACTGCTGAAGAATATTTCTTCAATGTCGAGAGAGGGAATGTAAGCATTTTTTATCAAGTTTTATTTAAGATTGGTAAATTCTGCGATGGTCGTGGAAAAAACGATTTATTGGTTTGCTTATCTCACCTGATCTGTTTGGTTCTGTGTGGTAATTCTGCTCGCAATGGCACCCAGAATATTGGGTATGGAGTTTAGGCTTGCATACCTAGAGTAAAACAATTTTCTATTAGTTTCTCATAACAAATACACATCATATGCCAATCAACTTACGTTTGAGCAATTAGTGAGGGGTTCGTCAGCAAAAACTCGAGAGCTACGTCAATTCCAATTGAATTTCCATTCAATACTGAGGCAAAAACGTCAAAACGGTTTTGCGGCCGAATTCCAGAATCATCTCTCAACGTTTTCTCGAGGTACCTGGGAAAATAAGTTTTTTAATTATTTTTGAGTAACTGTAAAGAAGTGACAGTTCTTATTATCTGATTCTATAGCCTTTAATAGCGTATAATAGTTATTTATAATACAAGTTTGTAAAGTAGGACTTTTTTGTATGAGCGTGAAGGGAACAAAACACACGAGAACATAAAAGTTTTTTCTACGACAGTTATATTGACTAATTGTAGCAACTGTTGAATGTTTTATCCTAAGAAGTTTTGAATTTTCGTCGTGTTATCCGAGTACAATCCGACGCCAAAAACTGTTTTTTTGAAAAGTGTATGAAAAGTGCGTAAAACACTACTTTACGCACACAGTTGATGTTTGCTTAAAACCTTAATTTACGCACTCTCGTAGAAGAATATGTTTTTGCACCTCCTGAACTGAAATCAGTGTATCATTATACCTAATTTCATAGACTAAAGTGTCACTTAAAAATCTTCCGAACTTACCTTTTCAACAGAGTTACGTTTTTGGTACATCCCAAAGAAATTATAATGGTAACTTTCTCAGCAGCCACTGATGTGTTCACATACTGATTCCATAAAAAGTCCCAATCGTCACTGCCTGTACTATTTCGTAGGGCATTGCAATACACAATGCTACGCAAGTTCTTGTTTGGCCTGAAGAGAAAAGAAATATCTGTAATTGGTTTTGCACGGAGGATAAAAATTTCGTATTTAAGTATCACTAATTTTAGTCGTAATTCAAAAAGTTTATTACATTTGGACCTGTACGTTGTATGATTTTCATGATTTTTCGTGATTGTTTAATAAGTGAAGAATACAGAGTGTTGTCAAAGATGTGGCATCTTTTTCAATAGCTAGATAGATAAATAAACTGTTTTGTCTAAATGAAGACATTTATCGACAAAGTCAAAATTATCACTGTTGATTGTTTATATATTAGTTCATAAGAAGTCTTAGGAGAAAAACTACCATAAAGATAAAAACATTATTTCAAATTTTAAAGTTACAAAAAGGACATAAATAAAGTAACATGTAAAATATCACAGTATATATTCTATAGAATATTCAATAAAAAACGACTAGAATACATATGTCACCGTAAGTGGGACTCAATAAATGAGTAGTATACAGTTAAGGAAGGTGACATTCCAAGTTCGCGAGATATTTTATTGACAAAGTAACACAACCAGAGGACAACTTTTTTTTTAGAGCTCTATGAGACTCGAACTTCAGATTGTGGTCAATTTGTATGCCATGAAATTGTTCTAGATCCATCTTGAAAGTGACCAGATTTGTTTTTGCAACATTCATTGTCAGCATGTTAGCCTCATACCACTTTTTGATTTTTTTTACGTCAACAGGAATAGAGCATCACGATCTTCATTAGACCAGAGAATCGTGGTATCATCAGCAAATAATGTGAGATGTCCATAAATATCTAGGTTGGCCATATCGTTGATGTGGAGCAAAAATAGAACAGGACCCAAAACTGATCCCTGTGGGACTCCACGTACAATTTTTTCCTGTCAGAACTAACATTGTTTAATAGAACTTTTGATTTCGATCAGCAAGGTGAGATCTGATCCAGTCTAGAGATGTGCCGTGAAATCCGCAATGTAAGAACTTCTTTAATAGTATTTCATGACTTACACAGACAAAAGCCTTAGAAAAATCAAGAAATATTTCTGCAGCCACCTCTTTTGTGGTTCAAATCAAAGATTTGTACAATAGGATGTAGAACTCGTCGAAATAATTTATTTGACCAAAAATAACCAATACAAGAGAAAACAAGTAACGAAGTACCGAAGATGGTCTTCTTAAGGTCCTATTTCAGTTCACTGTTTCAAAAGTCACTATAGGCGGCAACAAAGACATTTTTTGTCCATGAACAACTTCACACTCGTTTTCAGTTGCTTGTTTGAGGTTTTCGAGTGTTCACTTCTAATGAAAAATCGATTCAATAAACTAATTAATATCTCATAAAACAAATACAATAGGTATTTTCGTCTTCAACAGATAACAACTACTGTCCCCTACGACCGTTGAATTATATCTGTTAGATTCTTAGTAAAGTTTTCCAGTAGAACTTGCAATTATGCTGTTTAAATCTCAATAATTATGTTTCGAAAATTCGATTATGAAATAAATTTTCCCCAATAATTAATGACTTTCCATCACGCATAATGTCGTCTACTCCTCATAAAAAGTTATTCATTTCTCCATAGCGATTATTATCATGTTTATCTAGATGTCACTGACAAAATCCACTCTTGCGATTTTGAAGGTTCTAAATCTTATACCCTTTGAAAATGGATGGATATGACTGTTAAATATATAATTATTATAAAAATAATAAAATTGTTTGGAAAATTTATTGATACATTATTATTTTTAACATAGCTTTGATTTACTTCAAGTCATGTTAGATATTCTCCGAAGAGCTCGCTTTACATCAGGGGCTTACAAAAAAGGCGCTGGCCAGTACCGTACTGGAATTTAAAAAAAAACAATAGTTCTCAATTATAGAGATGATTCTTTGTGAAATCGCCAATCTCAATTAATTCTACATGCGTGGTGGTCGTGCTGGTTACCGTTCTGGTGCATGGTATCACAAGTTAAAAGGTAACGTCATTCCTAGCTCGCACAAGTCTCTTGATTACTTCTGAGAGTTGCGCGTTGGGGTGCAGCCGGTTGACAAAAATAATAATTTCAAAAATTTTTAACAATTCAATGTCGTACAAGTTTGTGTTTTATTTCGGCATATCTAGTGATATAAAGAAAGTGAAGAGTTGGTCTGATTCAAATCGCCTTTCTCTCAATATCTCTAAAACTAATATAGTAACTTTCAGATGTAAGCTTGACAATGTACCGATTGGGAATGATTAAAAACAAAAGTAGTTTAAAATTTTTAGGAATGCATATTGATTGTAAATTAACATTTGAAGACCATGTTCGTGCCTTGTGTAATAAAGTGTCTTCTGGAGTTTATCAGCAGCCAAGACTGTTTATTTTTCTCTGGTGGAATCTCACATGAGATATGGAATTCCATTTTGGGGCGTATGTAGCGGATATCTACTACAAAATATTTCAATTCTGCAAAAACGAACCATAAGATATATGAGCCAATCAAAATGTATATACTCTTGAAGACTACTTTTTATTCTAACAGTGATTTATATCTTTATAATGGAAACAATGTATTTAATTAAAAAATATTTGACTAAATTTCAATCTTCACCATCCCATTATGTGACAAGGCAATCCAGCAACATTAAGTTGCCAATACCAATTACCTCAGACATAGAGGATTCCATTGCTTATAATGGTCGTAAAATGTTCAACCATCTTCCAAATGAAATGAAAGAACTAGAATCGTTACAACGCTTCAGGAAGGCTGTGAAATGTTTTTTAAGTGATATACAAAAATATTTTAATGATAATTTAAAAGAAAGGCACATTCCAGAGCGATGATATGAGCCACTCGGTGTGGTAATCTATGCGATAATTATGACTGCGCGTGGTCAGGACCGGCTTTTTAAGATTTTAAGAATCGTTACAATATAATTGCAAATATATTAAATAAAGTGACTTTATAGGTTGAGTGAAACTTTGTCAACAAGATCATTCTTATGACAATAAAGTAGATTCTCCCTCCCTCTATTTCTTGGTACGCTGCCTATTTGGATAAAACCAACTTACCGCGTTCCGCTGACTTTGTATTCCGAGTAGAAATTACGAGATGCCTCAATACAGTCCTGTTTTCCTAGAGAGCAAGCCCAAGAAAGAGCCAGTTCCTGTTTCAGAGTGTAAATATGATCTGTCTCGTTCAATAGATTGATCGGTATAGATCCGTAGAGGCTAGTCATCAATCTCGAAAGATGATTCTGAAAATAATAATAACCATGAATTTATCTGTCCATAATTACGCCATCATTAGAAACAGACAAATGAAATATGTTGAGTCAACAGCAGATTTCTCACTTTCTTCTCAAATATCTTACCGATATCTCCTGCCCCAAAACAGTTTCTCTTCCTGCTCGTTCCAGCAAGAAGTTAAATCCATCGAATGCTGCTGTCCAGGAGAAATAAGATGTGTCATTGGCCAAGAATTCAATCAAGTTAAATACTTGTGTGTAGGTTATTTTTGGAATTCTCGCTAAATTGAAGAGGTCGTCGACTATTTGAGCTCTCTGAATTTCGGGAATTTCGCTGAAATTTGCGGATCTAAGGGCAGTTCCAATCCTGTTCCATAGCTCATTGTCATAATTCACTCTGTAGTACCCTGAAAGTTAAATTTTCGAAATATACTTTCTAGGTCGAAAAACTCTTTAAAAAATTTGAGCAACCTCCAAAGTAAATTGAAAAAAAAAAACCGCCAGACAATAATAATACTCTCACTCATATAAGTGTACCCAAAGCTGTGTCCTGTCTGGGTGGGAAGTGGCTGTTATTTGCCATGGCGCTCCGGGCGGCATTTTTTGATAGCGCGTTTGTTTCAAATTACACTCAACATTTACACAAAAAATGCCTTATTCGTATTCAGAAGAACCATAATCGTGTTTTGCTTCTTTTATAAGGCCAATGCATCTAATGCGTCACAGATTTGAATTACGTGCTTGCATCAATAAAAAATTGTACAAGTTCTTGAAGTAGATCCTCAGGTGCTCCACGTCAATCCATATAGACGATATGCCGAATGTCAGCCTTTTGATGTTCAAATTCATGAAGGTTATACAT
This sequence comes from Chrysolina oricalcia, assembly GCA_944452925.2. NCBI lineage: Eukaryota > Metazoa > Arthropoda > Insecta > Coleoptera > Chrysomelidae > Chrysolina > Chrysolina oricalcia. Next base: position 58,002,356 of record OX101814.2, read on the forward strand.
GAGAAATACAGACGGCCCCAAAATGGACTCGTGTGGTACGGTCCGAATATACTATTTGTGTTTTGACTTCTAATCGAATTCCTCAGTTATAAATAGTTGAACTTGCTACTTACCGGTTACTTGATTGTTGAGTATTATCCAAGAGTCGTTCTGTGGAAGTGTGATATTGACAGAACTATTGGGCATCAACCAGATATTTGGTAACGTGGAGACGAATTTGTTCAGGTCCACAGATGTCGTGTAACTGATTGGTACATACCATTGCGAAGTTGTGTTGCTACCAGAAAGTGAGAATTTCGACTGAAATTAAATAACGATATTATAACCACAGAGTATTTCACTTTCTCCATATAGTACAGAGTGTTTCATAATTGTAAGCTGATCCTGAAGGGCGATAATCCTTGGATGATTTTAAGAAAAATTCCGCTTTATTTCTGAGATTCAGGATGTTGAAATTTAACAGAAAAATTGGTTCTCTGAAACCGCTTCTGCATTTTTTTCAATTTTGGTAAATGCAAAGAACGCATAAAAATATATTTTTTCCATGACAGGATTTCTTCATTTTCAGCAGTGGCGTCCCTGTTAAAACATGCCCTATCATATATTTGATCAAAATAATGATACGCCACTGTCTTTGTAATTGTCCTCTATCTTCTCATAAAGTCAAAATATACTTTAATATCAGAAGTTTTTCAACGTATCGACAAAGCTATTAAGTATAAATAAAAATGTAAATTGAAATAGTTATATACTATATATTATTATGGGCCAGGTAGCCGAGTGGTTAAAACGACATTGTTTCAATCACTTTGTCAAAGGTTCAAACCCTAGCGACTGCAGAAATTTTTCTGATGGCCCGAGAAAGTGCTAGGAATCGCACGTAAAAATGTAAGACCTCATTAACCCTTCGTTCGTAATGGAACGACAGCTGGTTAACGGAAAAAACAATTTTAACAAAAAAAATCTAACCAAACATTTATACACTATAATAGTGATAATCTTCCCAATCTGAACATGAGTGCAGACGAAAGAGAGGACCAACACCATATGAGCTCTGGGGCGACTTAATAAAAAAAGGGGCGCAAAAATAGTCCTTTTTTCGTCTAGCGGACGGTTTTCGATTTAGAAAATAAAATGCATTGCTTGTCCCTTTTTTTAACCATTTTTATGAGCAGACAATATTGATTTGGAAAAAAGACAGTGGCGTATCATTGTTTTGATAAAAAATATGGCAGGGCACGTTAACAGGCACGCCACTGATGGAAATAAGGAATCCTTCATCCTGGAAGGAATGTATTTTTATGGATACTTTGCATGTACTAAAATTGGGAAAAAAACAGAGCGGTTTTAGAGATATTGGGGAAAAACTTTTTTTGTTGAATATGAACATACTGCATCTCATAAATGAAGCGGTTACGGACATGTGTTCATTTAAAGATTTTTTTTTTTAATCATCCTAGGAATATCGCCCTTTAGGACCAGCATTCAACTATGAAACACCCTGTATATTACTTATGCAATTACATTTCACGTACGATTTGACATTCGTTTTTTTAGTCTACAACTGTTTAACAGATTTACATTGATTTTAATGTGAATATTCAAACATTTAGAAGAGTGATGTATTGTGGTATTCCTACAACATAAAATACAGGGGAGGCAGAAAAAAACTACTTTCTTGTCTGGTACCGAAACGGACATTCAGTGACATTTGACAGATATTCGTGCACCTATATATTCTAAATCCTTACAATGGTCTCCTAGACTGAATTATGTTCAGTTCAGATCTCATTGTATAGACGTCGTGTTACAGGCTAGGAAGTATTCGTTTTCTGCCACTGTAACTTCTACCCTAAACAATTGCTAATAAGAAGACAGAATGTATATTTGTTTTAGACCTTTTCAATACTTGACCTACCATATGTACGTACCCTATTGTACCAAAGTGGTTAATAAATTATTAATCTCATCCTAAAACTTTGATACGAATCTTCAGGACTTCTACATTTTAAAATCTTTGCGAATTTTTCCAAATATATGGCATCTTTAACTGAAATTACAGTGTTCAATCAATCATACGCACCTGAGTTAATATCACAGTCTCATTCTGCAAACTTGCTGTAATTAGAGGAAATCCGGGCAGTCGCGTCCAACTTTCCATAATAACTTCTAAGGTGGTCGGTAAAGAAGAGGTCGTGTTGACAACGCTAGCTTGCAGGTTTCTCCATAAATCTTCAGGTAACACATTGAGATACGAACTAAAATTGTACATTTTATTATTGAAATTTCATCAAAATTCCATTCTTAAACGTCTTGAAACACTTGAAATGGCATTGAATTTCTTATGTGCATATACAGGGTGACAACGAAATCATTGGCCAAAGCGTCATTCAATTCTTTTTCAAGTTAGTCTTTTGACATTTGGATCGAAGATACAGTTCCTCAAAACCCATATCATTGCCGGTCTTACCGGAAATAGACCTCTAGGTCGAGAATATTAATTGTAGATATTTTTACGTCAATCGATAGAGCAAAAAAAATTCCTTTTCAATGACATATCACAGAGGACATTTGTTTTCAAGATAGCGGCGCAGGAAACATTTTTTCTAAAATCAATATGGCGAATTTTTGTCAAGCAACCTAATAAAATAGCAATTAAATGAAGCATAATGATTAGTTTTTGATGACACATGCAAACATTTTGATTCATCGTCAATCAGGATTCCTTTTAGTAATTCTTTTAAATGACATTCTTTCAATATTTTTTTACCCCCCCCCCCAATTTCCTTTATGTAATTGTTTAAAGTAGGAAAATTAAATTATTAAAACCTTTAATTTATGCAGACGTAGTTATTTATTTAGGTGTAATGAAAAAATGACAAATGCTCTTCTGAAATGTACTGACTGGATCTATCTTTGATCTTTTTGAATAATTTTCTTGAAAATAGTAAATAATGAGCACAATGAAAAAACTTAATGTACTGCTTCCAGGTACTAGTAATTTCGAATATGTGTACTACTCACCTGGCAGTAAGATATGCTTGAAGGCCCGTCTTGAAAATGCTACTTCCCATAATATGTTCTACCATGCGAAAAATGCTTCCACCTGAAATTAGAAGCTCAAGGTTGACTTATGTCTATTTTCCTAATACTCCAATAACGTTTCAGTTAATAGTTTCTTCGAGTGTGAAAGCCCTATCTCCCTAGAAGTCTCAATCGACCAACTACAATCAAAAAGGGACCAACTTAATTCGGAACAGGTAATTTTTTCGTCCTTATTGAACAGTAATTATTGAACAACGTATTTGCTCATAGGAATTGGAAAATAAATGTAAAAATCCTGTATAGTAACATGATGACGTGAATCGCTAAGTGAACTTTGCTATATGTATAAAATAAAAAGTTTAATAACTTTCTAAATAAATTTATTAAAACCCAAAAAGGATAATTATTTCAACTTCCTAAATGTTATTTTTGTTGTCGTTATGTAGGTGAACTCCATGAATTTTCGTTTGAACTCACTTCCCAATGGGACTTTTCGTCCTTTTCAAACAAAGTCATTTATTTATGAATTTATTTTGGAAAAACAACTCGGAATGAAAAATTTAAAATTGCCTTTGAATTTTCTGATCGTACAAAGGGCTATAGTATTTCTATTAGCTAATAGTGATCCCGCCTATTGTCCCTTTTTATCGAGTTGTTAGATATTCATCTCCTACAAATATGAAAAAAATGTAATAGCAATAGAATGAAATACATACAAGAAGGTGGTGAAACTATTGTTCACAAAAAACAAAGTGAATTTTAGGTTTGTTAGTGAATTTTCGTTTGTTATTTTTTCCTAGACTAAATGAACTGACCTTCATTTTTACAAAAGAAAGTCAGCTAATAAAATACTTGATTGAATATTGTGTTATCGGGTTGAAGGTCTAAACGTGATCAAGAATTTGGTCCTTCTGAATTTGTATAGCATTTACATCTGACATTTATTTTTTGCAGAAATGTTTTTCGAATATTTCTGACTAAAGACTTGACAAAATCTTATCAAGTATTATAAGAGGTTCAAGTTTTAACAGGTTTATGTTTTAATTTTCTCATTTTGGGTTTCTTTAAGGTAATTTAGGTAATTTGTCGCAATTATGTATTTTCTCGGCCACATCTCGTCAAATTACCAACCGCTAATATTAAAATATTCAGCCAAATCGTATATCTTATGATACCGCAGTTGATTAAATTTCATAAAGTGCGGCTTTTTTTAGTCCACCCTACCTATTAACTTTTGAACGGTTCGACATGCAAACATGGAACAAAAACCATTTTAAATGCTATCACCGATATAACTTTTTGAAATAAAAGACATTGTGGTTGCTTGATAGAGGAGGCGGGGGAGGGGGGCACATCAATTTTAAAATGGCAAATGGCATGGAGGGATAGGAAATTTTATTCATCTTTTCAACCATATAAAACTTACTACCTTTTGAGAGAAGATAAATTGCAATTACCCGACAGACGGCGCTGGGGGCACATCAACTTGAAAATTACGAAAGACAAAGAGATCGGAATTGTGATAACACGTTTCTACGAAAATTACAAAAAAAAATACATGGTTGAAAAGATAATTGAATTCTCTTTTCAACGATGTGGAATATGACCACTTATGTCATTTACATTTTTTTAATTAATGTGCCTCCCGTGCATCCTATCGGGCAATCGCTTTGTGTTTTATTTCAAAAAGTAGTATCGGTGATACCATTCAAAATGGTTTTCGTTCCATGTTTTTATGTCAAACCGTTCAAAAGTTAATAGGGGAAGGGGCTAAAAAGAGCCCCACTGTTTATTTACCTTTATTGTACGATTTTAAACTGAATTTAGACGACACCTCAGTTGGCGTTGAAACATTGGAATGGAGTGGTAAATTAGTATCCAAGACATCATTCCGCAAGACAACCTGTAGGACTTCAATGACGAACTGCTTGTCAAGTTCCCATTCTGGGATAACCTAAAACAGATAAATTATGCAGATTTTCTGTATATGGGTCGATTAGCTCTTACTCTGCCAAAAGTTTTCATTCCTTTCAGATTAGCTGAAATACATAACAAAGGGAATGAAAAATTTAAATAATCTGTTTTTAACAACGTTATAAAAAAAATTAAAAACCACAATTGAAAATCGCCACCAAGATACAAGTTTTAGAGTATCCGTTAGCCATGGTGCCTTCTTACGAGTCACCCAGTCACCCTGATAGTTTAACTGGTGCAAATTCATCGAAAAGACCGATTCATTAAATATTTGAACTTTGAAATTGAAATCATGGGCTTCTAAAACTGACTCGAAATTTATGCGGCTTGAATGAGAAGTGAAAGCTTGTTGATCAAAACCCATAAAGTCTAAAGCCTGATTCACATAATGGCAGTAGCAGTGGCGTCAACCCCCTCTATTGATAAGATAACCAATGGCAAACATGTTTAGACGACGCTGAAAATTCAAGGTCACGCTGCTGAAAGTTTGATTCATTTAAACTTTTTGCAGTAAAATCTAGCAATATTCGCATTTCTAACCTTAAAATTATCATGAAATCGAGATTGCTGTTATGATTCCTTTCTACTGCTTTTAACAAACAATTAGTTGAAAATTTCCATTCCAATGTCACTCATTCGGATAACAGCGTCAAAAGGGGCGAAGTCACTGCCTTTAGTGCCACTGCTTGCCTGATTCACATAATGGCAGTAGCAGTGGCGTCACCCCCCTCTATTGATAAGATAACCAATGACAAACATGTTTAGACGACGCTGAAAATTCAAGGTCACGCTGCTGAAAGTTTGATTCATTTAAACTTTTTGCAGTAAAATCTAGCAATATTCGCATTTCTAACCTTAAAATTATCATGAAATCGAGATTGCTGTTATGATTCCTTTCTACTGCTTTTAACAAAAAATTAGTTGAAAATTTCCATTCCAATGTCACTCATTCGGATAACAGCGTCAAATGGGGCGGAGTCACTGCCTTTAGTGCCACTGCTACTGCCACTATGTGAATCAGGCTTAAAGGTTGGAATTTTTTTTGTTTTTTTGTTTATTTTGCGGATACTACATGCTATTATTAATTGCTATTAAGTTAGTTTTTTAGAGTGGCTTCGGTTCTACTTACCTCGTGAGTTGTGTAATATTCAAAGTAAGTAGCAAAACCCTCATTCAAAAACGTCTCGGACCACCACTTCAAAGTGACCAAATTTCCAAACCATTTGTGAGCGAATTCATGGGACATGATGGTTGCGACGAATTGCATATATCGGTTAGAAGACTCGTGAGGATACCACAATAGGAACTCTTCCCTGAAAAATAAAATATGTGAAATCTACACGTGATTCCTGCGATATTGTCAATATCTTCTATAGTAGAAATATGAAAACTCCAGCATTATTGAGATGACCGATGACACACGTGATGACAGAATGAAGTCAGTCTGATTTATTTCAATTTCGTATATAAGCGTAAAATCGAATCCAATACCATACAAAAATCCATTCTGATTGATATTTAGGTGTCCAACTTTTCATGATAATCGCAGTAAAAATATAATTATTATAACCGTTATAAGATCCACCTGAGTCAAATACACTGCATGTCATTTGAAATGCAAAATCGGTAGTTTCTCTCTTTTTGGCGTGTAGAGATTTGATTTAACTCCCGGATTCTTGATTTTTTCTCCAAACCATTGATTATATTGTACCTGACAAGACTTAGACGAAAAGACAATCTATTTCATGTCTCGAGACCGTTAACGAAATGGTGAAAGACTGTGATCTGGATCTATTTAATATTACAGAGGGACAACTACTTCGAATGCTCAAATGTACCTGAATCTACTTTGGTCATTGCATATTTAATTTTATTAAACAGTTTGTCTAATCCATAGTAAATTCAATAATGAAATTCATAAGGTTGCACAATATAGCACTTGACAGACGTTCAATATGGCCTTACCCATTCCAAAATCGACTCTGATCAAAAACTCCATAATTTATAATGGGAAAAAATTATTTAATCAATTGCCCAAGGAAATTAAAATCATAGAAAATAAAACAAAATTCAAAAATTCCGTAAGAAAGCTATTACTGGAAAAAGCTTTTTATTCAATAGAAGAATTCTATGCCGAAAGCCGTTAATCAAATTCAGATTTCAAACTAAACAAGTTTGTGTAGAACTAGTTTTCACTGTGATAAAGGTGGCGATAAAGGTGGTGTTTATTTATAAGAGCTAAATTTTCGTTTTAGCTGCTGACCAGCACAGTAATTGTGTATGTAATTGTGATCCTTCCTTGTATGTATACACCTAATTTTATTTTATTTTATGACTTGTGTGCCTTAAATGTAACATTTTTATATATATATATATATATATATATATATATATATATATATATATATATATATATATATACCTATATATATATATATATATATATATATATATATATGTTCCAGTGACTGTAAAACAGCCGAAAACAATCATTAAGGAACTCACTATACCTTTGTATAGATTGTATGGCATATGTCCGACAGAAAACAACTACTTCTCTGGCTAATATTCAGATATTGAATTATATCTGTCAGACATATGTGCAAAGATCCTTACTTTGAAGGAACAACTTTGCAAGAGCTCTCAGAGACGACAGCAGGACACCGCCTGATCCAAACAAGGAACCAACTGCAGACCGGTTTCGGGATGAAGTCCCTCATCAGTGCAGTCCTGGTTATCACGGTTGTATACACGCGGGGGCCCGGTGCCCGTCATCGTTCGCCGGGATGAACACTGCAATCGCTTACAGGATCCACCACGGCAACAGATTAGAGAGCGCTCCAGAAGGACATTTCGGATGCGAAATGGTATATGCTGAATACTTGTTTCAAGGAGCAATAAATGTTCATCCCGGCGAACGATGACGGGCACCGGGCCCCCGCGTGTATACAACCGTGATAACCAGGACTGCACTGATGAGGGACTTCATCCTGAAACCGGTCTGCAGTTGGTTCCTTGTTTGGATCAGGCGGTGTCCTGCTGTCTGTCTCTGAGAGCTCTTGCAAAGTTGTTCCTTCAAAGTAAGGATCTTTGCACATATGTCTGACAGATATAATTCAATATCTGTCGAGGTATTAGCCAGATAAGTAGTTGTTTTCTGTCGGACATATGCCATACAATCTATACAAAGGTATAGTGAGTTCCTAAAGGATTGTTTTCTACTGTTTTACAGTCACTGGAACATTTATTGCTCCTTGAAACAAGTATTCAGCATATGTACAGTGACCGCCAAAAAGTATGTACCATATGGGAAAAAATTTTATTATTGGAGTATTGGAAAAAATATTCTGGGGATAAGTTTGTGAATTTCCGATAACCTAAAAATCGATTTTGACACATGTCACGTGATCGCTAGAATGGCGGCAAAATGAAAAAAATTGCAATGCAAAGGCAAAAAAAGGGGTAAGATGGCAAGATATCAAAAAAAGTTATTTGAAAAAGTCACTTAGAATTCAATTTTATACACATAAACGAAGTTTCAAGAGATAATTCAAAAAAATTGAAAATAGCAATTTTTTAAAAATATTTTCCCATCTATTTAAAAAAATTATTTTTTTTTCTTATGAATAGCTTGACTACACTGAAACATTTGCATTTTAATGATAATGACAAAACTTTCTCATTTTCTCCACACCAGAGGGCACTAAATTGAAAACATGGGAATTTGTCAGAACCCTTGCTGTTACATCGGTTCGTATCTAACAGTTATATCCGAATTCTACGACCATTGTGATGACATGACACTCCAAAAACATGGTAATTTCCAGATTATAATCAAGTTCCGATGATAATCGTGCATGAGCGTTTCACTTCGCACATAAACTTGAAAATAGTGCGTCAAATTAAAAATTCTTAAAGTTTATGTGCAAAGTAAAACGCTCATACAGCATTATTATTGAAACTTGATTAAAATCAGGAAACATGGTGTTTCTAGATTGCCATATCAACACAATAGTCTTGGAATTCTGATATAACTGTTAGATAAGAACCAATGTAACAGCGAGGGTTCTGGCAAAAACCAATTTTTTTAATTTAGTGCCCTCTGGTGTGGAGAAAATGAGAAAGTTTTGTCATTATCATTAAAATGCAAATGTTTCAGTATAGTCAAGCTATTCATAAGAAAAAAAAAAATTTTAAATAGATGGGAAAATATTTTTAAAAAATTTCTATTTTCAATTTTTTTGAATTATCTCTTGAAACGTTTATGTGTATAAAATTGAATTCTAAGTGACTTTTTCAAATAACTTTTTTTGATATCTTGCCATCTTACCCCTTTTTTTGCCTTTGCATTGCAATTTTTTTCATTTTGCCGCCATTCTAGCGATCACGTGACATGTGTCAAAATCGATTTTTAGGTTATCGGAAATGCATAAACTTATCCCCAGAATATTTTTTCCAATACTCCAATAATAAAAATTTTTCCCATATGGTACATACTTTTTGGCGGTCACTGTATATATATTCAAAGACTTTGTCAATAAGATCTAGTATTCTTCAGACAATAAAGCATATTTTGATTTGATGTGATTATTCATTACTGATTTATGGTATTCTTATCTCTATCTGTGGTATTGTATTTTTATTGTATATTTTACTTCATAATTGTATTTTTGAATTGTACCATTGTACCTATCCAATGAATTTTATGTATTAGGGAACTGTTAACAACTGTGTAACATGTAAGTGGAAATCATTCTGTTTGTTATTATTCTAGCATAATGATAAACAGGTATCTTGCTAAATATCGGAAATCTATTCAGGGTATTATCACAAAGATGCATCTAGTTATTAAACAGATTGAGAAGTGGTGAACGATTTAAATCTAACTGGTGATTGATTAAATTATTGGATTTTTTCTTTTGTTGACCTCTAGTGCTTCTAAGAAATTAAGTTTTAGCCTTTTCTTTCAAAATGTAAATTTTAAAAATTTGCATGGTTTTCACCTATAAGGTGATTTGAATAATTTGAGTCTCTCTTGTGGTTATCAAAGCTTCTTTTATGTTCAAAAATGCGGGTTTTGAAATTTCTAAAAGTTTTACCGACGAATATTTTAGGGCAATCCCCACATTTTAATTTGTACACCCCTGATTTTTGTGATTTTTCTGTTTTAGTTTTATTGTTTTTAATGAATTTTCTCAAATTATTGTTCGTTTTGTAAGAAGTTGTGAAATGGTGTTGTGTTAAGAAACATTTTATTTTGTCACCAGGTTTGCCTAAATAGGTTAATGAGCAATACTTAATTGGTTCTTGTTTTGGATGGGGTAGACTTCGCTGATAGCAATTGAATATTCTTTCTTTTTAATAATTTCATCTATTAAGAGTGGGTCGTATCCATTGTTATATGCTATTTGTTTTATGATATGAAGTTCTTTTCTGAATTTAGAGTCTGACATAGGGATATTTAGTGGTCTATGTATCATGCTATGGTATGTTGCTAATTTATGTTGATAAGGATGTAATGAAGATTTATGAACAACAACAAAAGACAAGCAAACAAACAAACAAGTGTTTTTTATTCAATTATTTATGGATATCCATCAAGTATCGGTCAAATCAATCAAGATGATTATAATATGGGTAGGTAATTTTAGCAAACCTTAATATTTATTTACCTGTACGTGACAAGTCCCCAATTTTCCATTGCGCCAGCGGCAAAGTCAGGTATGGCAACTTGATCTAGCTTCGTGGAAAAAGTATTGTAATTGATTCCAGTATAATTATTTAAACTAGCTAGCAGTTTGGGTGCTAGTTGTATTGCCCAGCCCCTTGCTTCACTGGTCTCATTCCTAGAGCACACTGCGTGAGTAACGCCGTCTGTTGGAATCAAATCTCTTGAACAAGTAAATTCAGAGACTACAATGGCCAGAAGATACGTCGACATCTTACTAGTTGGATCGAAGGTGAATTGCTGAAGACTGAAAAATCGAATAGAAAAATCAAACATTTGTTCTAAAGGATATTTTTTCTAGTAATTCAACATTGCTATGTTTGACATACAGTAAAAAAAGTTTGCTTTGTGTACGCACGCGAGAAAAATTGTAGTGTTCGTAACAATGTGTACATACAAAAATTCAAATTCAAGTGTCTTTACAAAGTTCATATCTACGACGGCGACGGTTCAAATAGATTTTATTTGCTTGGATTTGATTCATTCCAACAAATAGAGGCTGTCATAAAAGATTGTGTCCCTATACAAAGTACTAGATCAAGTAGTAACATTTCATTTTGGTATTCGAAAACATTAATTAAAAAAATTAAAATAAAAAGTCATTATTACGAAATATACAGAAAACGTAGATAGAATAGGCATCTATTCTATTTCTCGAGTGTATCTGAATCTATCACAACCCAACATTTTGGACAGAATACAGCATCATCGTGCACCACAAGTGGAAGCGTGAAAATTATTAATCCCTTCCAGAATAGTCCTATTACTCAAAAAGAAATTTATGACACCTTGATTTCAATGAAAAATAAGAAATCAACTGGAATAGATGAAATATCCATAATAATTGTAAAAAATAGAATCGACTGTCTCATTGAACCTCTAGCATATCTACTCAATCAGTGTTTTATACAAGGAGTGTTTCAAAATAAATTCAAGAAGGCTCTAGTGATTCCTCTTTTTAAAAAAGGAAATCGCCAGGATGTTGATAACTATAGACAAAGTTTCTCAACTTACTTCACTATCTAAACTTTTTGAAAAAATGATTGCGAGTAGGATGGTCGGTTATTTGGTAATGAACCATCTTCTATGTACTAACCAATCTGGTTTCAGAAGAGAGCATTCCATTTAGACAGCTACCTGTCACTTGCTAATCATCTTTATACTGAAATAGATGGTAATAAATTTGTAATATCGCTATTCTTTGACCTATTTGATTTGGTGTCCTTAGAATTTCTAACAGAAAACCTAAAGAGACTGTATTTTCCAAATAACCTTCTAATCTGGATCGAATGGTATATGGAAGGGCGTTCTATTGCAGTTAAGTTTACCGGAGTACGACCAGTCTTTCATGGTATTCATGGTTCGGTATTGGGACTGTTATTATTTTTTTTGTTTTCAAATGACTTGCCAGAACCCATGAATGACTGTCACATTACAATGTCTGCCGACGATACCACCATAACAGTATCTGATAAAAAATAAATTAAATGTGTATTCAGTAATACATAGTTTTTCTTCTTGGGGTGAAGATAATCGCTTAGTGTTAAACACAAATAAGTCAGTATGTATGAGTTTCCACAACAGAAAAGATCAGCTAGCAGATAAGACATGCTTAGGTAGGCACTGATATTAAATTTTTAGGCACGGTGCTAGATCCCAGTCTGACTTGAGAACTGCAAATTCAGAGTGTTTGCAATAAATTAAATAAAGCATTTTACTCTATAAAACCATTAATAAAGTGTGTGACTAGGTCAATCTTGTTAAATGGTTATTATTCAATGGTTTTCGCTCATATTTCCCTCAATATCATGTCTTGGGGCTGTGGGAATAATTTCCAAAGGGTGTTCATAGCTCAGAAATGCATCATAAAGCTGATATTTGGTTTGTATTTCAGGGACAGCTGTAAGCCATTTTTTGTGAATTTACAAATTTTAGCTGCTCCCTCAATTTATATTCTGAAGTGCGTTTGTCATGTAAGGAAAAATGTGAATTCTTTGCAAAATATAAACTCTTCACACATGTACAAGGCTGGAAATGATGAGTTGTTGAAGGTTCCCCTTCACAAAACATCTAAATTCAAGGAATCTCCACTGTACAATGCGATAACTCTGTACAATAAACTGCCGAACTCTATAAAGAAATCGAGTTCTGACTAAATCTAAAAAGTTTAATATACGAAATTGTTTTTATAGCAAAGAAGAATATCTGAATTCTTTGAATATGTAATAAGCTCTTCAAATTTGTATGTCTTGATGTTGTTAGTATCGAAAATGTTATTGTTTGTATATACTTTTTAATTTAGTATTATTTTTCCTGTTATTATTTTTGATTTACCACATGTACTCTTGTGCCAAAAAATGGTCAATAAAGATATTCTATTATATCTTGAGCAATACAAAGGTTATAGGAGAATTGTCAAGTCAAAGAAGATAATAAGAAATTTATTGAAGATTCTGAAGCAAGTATAAGAAGTGATCCACTCAGATTTTAGTATTTCGTTAATATTTTATCAAACAAAAGTAGAATCTCTGGTCAACTGTATTATAATAATGAAATGTTTTCCTAATATTTGGAAAGTCACACGGGTATGCCCAGTGTTCAAATCTGGAAACGAAATCAACATAATCAGTTATCAGCAGATTTCATTGATCTCAGTTTTCTCTAAATTATTTGAAATTATTTTCTCAGATGAAATTTATAATCATGTTCGTCAGATGATGTCTCAGCATCAGCATGGATTCGTCAAACTCCGTAGTATAACCATCAATTTTTATAGTTCTCTAGATAACAGAAAGCAAGTTGATGTGGTATATCTAGACGGATTTTGGTAAATCCTTCGACAATCCTTCGACAAAATCGTTTTCAATCAACAGAGAATTGTTTGTGGAATATGATGGGGTTAAATCTTTCGAGGTTATCTCAACATCAAGGATCGAATTTTGGACCAATTTTATTTATTTTATTTGTCAATGACATATGTAACTCTTTAAAATCAAAAACTTTCTTGCATGCCGATGATTTGAAGTTGTAACGCCCGGAAATCCGATCGGAGAGGTGTTTTGCTTCCGGAGTATTTCACTCCAAGAGCTACCATAATTATGCACGACAATTAAGACCTTCAAAGAAATGGAAATAGAAGCAAGGAAAACGAATTTATTTTTGCACATTCCTTCATTCTTTTATTCAGTTGGATGCTACCATCGTCACTGTAAGGTTCGTTTCAAAAATTCAGTAATTATCTTTTGTGATACCTAAATATAATATTTTTTTTAATGAAATTTCGGAACCGTTAATATTTTTAACGTTCAATAACTTACCCATTTGCAAAGACTGGAGTTGGGGTTGCTGCGTTTGATTGGACAGTGAGTCCTTGTGGACAATGAACTGTCAAATTAAAAGTAGCCTTAAATGACGGCTCATCGAAACATGGAAACGCTTTTCTGGCACTGGTTGGCTGAAATTGTGTTGTTATCAGATATTTGGTAACACCTGTTGTGTCTTGGTAAGTACTTTTGTAGATTCCTGTAGTATCCCCTGTTCTAAGGGAACCAGTGAATTTTATTAATAAAATGTATGGATTTCCTGGTTGAAGGACTGAAAAAGTAAATATATTGTTAGGAACTTGCAAGTTGAAAAGTATAGGATACCTATTGGGTTTATGTTTTGGTACTCTGTTCATAGGCCATACTATTATAATAGTTGTGCATGAAACAAAGTAACAATGGTCAATGGTCAAAAATTAATTAAATGTGATTATTATAGATGTCATACTTATTGTATAATTAAGCTGCTATTCTTCCTGATACATTGGCGATGATGATTTAAAGGATTGAACAGACCGATGGTTGATCGAAATATGGTATTAATTGATTGGATCATTTCAGTGGTTCAACTCTAAACAATAACTGGTTATTGTAGCAAGAGCAATTGAATCAGTTTATCGTTCGTGAAAAATATACAACTCACTGAAGGAAACTCCAAGAAAGATGGGAGAGTGTCTTCATTGCTGAGCTTGATTGGAGTATATTCGTATGATAGATTAATGTACTCCTTATTTATCTAAGGAAAAGACAAAAAATGACCTATGTGTGCATTAAGGACTAATTTTTCGCCAATCCCTTGTGTTTTCTGGGAAAGATAGAGATCAAGCATAAAGGGTCAACATTCCGAAACTATGGTATTTGATGTCTGGCGTCTTTAAAAAAAACGGCAACTTTTAGACAAGAGTAATTAAGGTATGCTACTCAGATATACTTTCCCGATATGCCCATTCAGAAACTTTCGACAAATTTGGACTATAATTATTTTATTTGTTGAAGCAATGTGATCAAAAATTATTCCTCTGGACTGTCACTGTACTAAAGCTAGTATAATTTAGCGTTTACTATCCAGACACTATAGTAACTTTCATAGAAGTCAATAACTAATAAAACACTTGAATATAAGGCAAATAAACTTAATTATTTGACTCTTTCTTTTTCAGATTTTTAGTAAATAAAGTGAGAAGTCCCTAGCTTTTATCGTCTGCCACAATTTGATTTAAAGTTCAGAACTCTATTCTTATCGGCCTTCAGTTCAAATAAATTTTGGCAGTAGTAATTTCAACTTTATCAGCATAACTTGAATCCGTATTGATTAGATCCAATTATTTTACTGCTTACACTATTGAAAGCGATAGTTTCTTTGAAATTGGCAACTGAATTGGTAGTTTTACCAATTCCAACAATTTGTTTTTTCAAGAGCAAAAGTTCTCTAAAGCTCTAAAGCTCGAAAAATCGAAAATTGAGAATGATCCGTATGTGATTCCTATAAGTCAATAATAAACAATTATAACTAATAAAAAATAGAAAGTCACTGATAGACATTTTTTTCGTGAAGTGGGCAGTCGTGTGCATTAACGGGAGTATAAATTGATACACTTCTCGCGTGTAAAAATAATGATAATAATAGATTGGTGGCCCGTGAAACTAACGTTCGCGTGAAAAATTCAATAAATCGAAAAACTTTTTGTGTGAAACAGACTAAGACAAAATGTGTTCAAGAATGTTCGCCTGGTCGATTTGAAGGTTGCGGAATTGAAACAAGAGTTAGTTTCACTGAAGAGAGCAGAAAACAGAGCGCAGCAGTTGAAATAAACAATAGGGATGTACTTTTGTGATATTATAAATATGAAGTAAGACTTTATGTTTTAAAATAAATTAATTAAAACCATTTATACTTTAAATTTACTACAATAGTTACAAAATTTGTACCCTAAAAACTTGAATGTGAATATGTTGAAGATTTTGAATACTAAGCAGAAAGAGAGACACAAAGCAAGTACAAGCCGCTTCTTGGAGTCATATAAAAGTAAAGATTTCTGTTAATGGAAAATTGAAATGTGGGCAATTCCATACAGTACAACAAAAAAATGTAAACACTCTAATAATATTTGTAGTAGTTGTTAACGGGTTGGATACCTTTCTAAGATATGTTCAAAAAATAGGAATTCCAATCAGAATACGATTGAAGCATCAGAAATCAATAACATATGTTTTCGTGATAAGGAAGCTTTAGCTTTTTATTAGAGTAAACAATAAACTGAAATTTTTTCAAATGAGTTGAATGAAAGCTTGTAAAAATAATCAATCCTATGAAGACCCTCGAAAGGTATCTGTATCCACGTTGAGTTTCTTCTGATAAAGACTTACCCATTCCAACGTTGATGGTCAGTATTTCGGTAACATTGTCAACTGTATAGTTGCTAATAGTATTTCCCGCTAGGTTCAAGATTTGTATACGCAGAAGAGGACTTGCGTGAAGTTTCACCTGGGAAATAGTTTCAGTGACCTGGAATTGGATGTTAACACTTCCGGAGTAATCACTATTTGCCGAACTGAAAGAGCTCTCTGTGAAAGTTAAATGCAATCCATATGCACTTGGTTGGTAAATAGTGGGTAGACGATAGTCCAGAGGCGTGGTGGTATTTTGTGAAAAAATGCATGTCGTTGTCGCAAACAAGACGACTAGGATGAAAGATGAAGTAGCCATTGGATTATCTGAAATAAATCATCCAATGAATCTCCATAACAGCGGTACCTAGTTAGGCAATAATACGTTGAACATTACTTAAATACCATTCTTATCAATTGAGGGAATTAGGACATACCTACAATAAAAATAAAAATTGACAATACAATGTAGGTACCTGTAAATCTCAAAACATAGCTACTATACTCAATTAATTGAAAAGGTTTAATAAAAGGGGTAAACAATTCGAATTTTTCAATTTATTAATTTCCAATAATTCTAAATAATTAAGTCTAATGCCCTTATTTTCAACATGAAGGATTTCAAAGTTTACGTCGAAGTCATGGTCTTCTTCCAAAATATGATTGGCATATGATGAATGTGTTTTATTCTTTACATAATTCATACGGTGTTCACGTACGCGGCTTTTGAATGGTCTACCAGTCTGGCCTACATATACTTTGGAACAGGATCCACAATTAAAGTTACAAACTCCTGATTTTTCCGAACTTTTGTGTTTTATCTTTATTATTTTTGATAAACCTTCCCAACGTGTTATCTGTTCTGAATGCTACTCTTAAATTTTGTTTTTAAAAAAAGTACGATATTTTTTCTGAAACGGGTCCTGAGTTAAGTTCTGTAATTATTATCAAGGTTCCTCATAGTGGGGTACCGGGTACCTACACTTCTCGGATAGCCTTTCTATGTAATTTTTTAGCAAGAATATTCTCTATTAATTTGACTTGATATCCATTGTTAACTGCTATCTGTTTTATGACATTTAATTCTTTGCAAAAATTTTCTTCGGAAAAAGGAATATTCACTAATCTATGTATCATAATATGGTATGCTGATATTTTATGTATATATGGATGTATCGAATTATTATGAAAATGGTATTTGTTGTTGGTTTTGCCTATTGTCAAATCTAAAAAATTTAATGATTTTTCTACTTCTATTTCTACTGTGAATTTAATGTTTGGGTGAATACTGTTAATATATTTTTGAAAGGTGTCTTACTGTCTGTTGGTACCTTTATGTGTATCGAAACATGTCGCGTAGACAATAAATCTGTGGAAATTTAATCGTGTTTACCTTAGTATCATATACTATGAATTTCCATCAAGAAATGGCAACGTCAATCCAAAATTTTTGTATTCGTTACGCAAAGGCATTTATCTCAGCAAAATTTTATTCATCCATGTTTGATGCTTGGATATTTACTACGTCCTAACTTTTTGCCAATCTTTTATTATTAGTCATGTTTCATTGAGCTACTGATTACTGGACTGTTTGTTGGAAGGAAAATTCGGATGAGATCAACTAGAAGATAACGTCTATTTAGATTGTGTGAATTGACGTTAGAAGAAATTTACTGCACCTAAGATTAATAATCTTTTTATTGGACTAAGCTATCAATAAATATTCCTTAAAATTCCACTTAGTCATTTCCAACATAATGAAGCAGTATTTGCTGATCAACGGTGCACATCATGAAAAAAAATTGCGGGTTAGTTGATAATAGGTAGCCGGTCGACATCGTTCTCAAACATTTCACATTTTCACATAGTTGAACATTTTTGTTATGTGGAAAGAAAAGAGCACCAGCGAAGACTATTTTTTTCTGTTATACGAAGCACCGTTACTTTCGAAGAACCACTCCAAATAAGCGATAATTTTGCTCAAGAAATCATGTGCCCGGAGTCATCGTCGCATTCACGAAGGGAGGAGGGAGTATACTATTTCGTCAAAATTTAGAAAAGATTATGTCTCCTTCCTCTCCCCTCCACAAACAATGACATAAACATAGATTTTCTAAACTAGCGCGAAAATATATTCTCCCTGAATGGCCTGAGTAAAGTCTGTGGAACATAACCAGATGTTTCCTCGCGTAAAAACGAAATACCATATTTATCAGAGCCACAACCCACATCTACTGGAGTACCGCAAGGAAGTATCCTCGGACCGCTACTATTCGTTATATTCGTCAACGATATTGTAGATTATATTGACTTTTTTATCGATTCTGTTTGCAGATGCCTTTTCAATCGCAGTAAATTAAAAGAAATATGTTGAGGTGGCTACTCAATTGACTACAGATAATACGTCTCTAACAACTTGGTCTCAATACAATGACCTCATCCCAAACTCATCCAAAACGTATTTTATGTTATTTTCCAAATTGAAAAACACTGAAAAATGAAAGGACTGGCTATGTTCGTAAAGTATTCCAAACACTTCGTGGGCACTATCAAGATCATTTCATCAGAGAGCATTGGGATCTTCTTTTTCTACAGTAATGGTCAACATAATATATATGGAGTGGTTCGAGCAATTAGCTCATATGGCTAAGATATACGTGGATCTTATGTAACTATACGGAGATGAAGGCTTGAAGGATGAGGACTTCTTCTCAAGAATAAACAACATGAGGAATTCAATCAAATCCACGATGGAAAAGGAAACCAATAGTATCCTGCCGTTTCAGACTTTGATACTGGCATCTCCACTTATTCTGTTTACAGAAAGAAGATCCTCAAGGTCTCTCAATTACTGCTCCAAGAGAGGGATAGTAGGAACATTGGTGGAAAGAGCGATGTAGGTACCTACATTTGTAATAACCAGGAGTCACTAGAAGCGGAAATTATCTACATGAAAAAGGACCTACACAGAAATGGGTCCTCCGAGAAACTCATAGAAGTGCAGAAACAACTCGAATGGAACAAGACGATCGAAGAATGACCACAAAATCCAGACATCAGAGACATCAGAGACATCGCCGAGAAGATCGTAAGGATCGGAAGACGATTGCGGATACAACCAATTGAAACGTGAAATAGTGAAAGAAGTAAAAATCTTTCAACCCATTAAAAGGCAGACGCCCGAAACGTAAGTAATTAACTGATACAGACATTACTGTAAAAATGAAAGACGCCACTATCGTGTAACAAAACGTAATCTTGAAATTTATTTATTGTTCTAAACAGAGGACGAAACCCGAAAAACATTGAATCTACATCCGGAAGCCATTAAATTCAGCATTTACGATACCGAGAAGGGTACCAAAACCTTCGCCCATATGGTTGCTTTGAATATCTCAATACCGACTTCAGAGTTACGAGGAAAATTCATAAAATTCGAACCAAATATTTTGTATCCAATAATAAGTTCCATTATGAATTCAACGTCATATTTCCATTGAGAGAATTGATTCAAACAATAACCGAGTGTTACAGAAAGATCCATGACAGAATAAGTAGAAATAAGATTAATTGTTTAGATATAAAGAGTTTTTTTTATGCGACAAATTTGCATTGTTTTTTTTTCTCGTAACGTCGGAATATCTGAGATATAAAATATTCAATGCATAAGCAGATTGTAGAAGAAACCGAAAAGAGAGTCAATTTACTATTTAATTTTCGAACAACCCCTATATTTATTGCCTAAACAGAAATTGGGATTACGAGACCCAGGCTAACTGGAGGACCGATATTTTATGCTCATAATCTGCTGTCCTGTTTTAGATGTTGACAGAGTTAGATGTTTGCTATAGTAACGTGAACTTTTCTGGTAAATGATTTGTTAAAAGAATATCAGTTTAACGCTTTAGTAACGTAAATATCATGAAATTTCATTCAATTCACTGGTTCTAATTGGTTTAATAACTTATAAATTTAACACTTCTTAGTTATTCCGGCGTTCTAACTTTTTTGTTTCGGCATAATAAATGTTTTTGGCTGATTTCTTTGTTTTATTAAGTTAAATTTGATCTTTCACCTAGGCCTTCGGCACAGATATTAATAAATGTCAATTTGATAAGTATTTGAAAAGATTGAAATCCAGAAAAGTGTTAAAGATAATAATAGATAGAGTAACTTCATTAATTAAAAAAAGTGTGTGCGCAGAACTGGTAGCAGCTCCTTTTATAGTTTGCCGGAGATTGAGATTTGATAGGTAAGTAAATGTATAATTTTCCTGATGCGTTCCTAATACAAACGCTGATATAAAATCCTGACCAAGGCACCGCTCGGCCTAACAATTAATAGTATCGTCTGTGATAAAACTCTATTTCACCGGAATAGCGTTTTATTATAATCGTCCCAACAATTTGCGCGAAATTTTTGGAATTATATCTAGATTGCAACCCAACTTCGAAGTACCAGATAAACGCTGTGAACAATCAACTCTCGAGATATACACTTACACTTCATTTAAATTGTGAAAATCGGTGCACCCCACTGTTCTGAAAACGTACTACTTTTAATGCGTTCACTCGACATTAAGCTGCGGAATGATATACTGTGGTAACTCCAACAGACTCTAGGCAATATGGATTCAACCAAAAAAAAAAGCAATCAGATGCATAAAACTTTCTCAAAATCAACATTTTCCTGTAGCGATTTCTTTTTTTATTTTTTTTCTTTCGGGTGATCGGTTATCAGCGGTTCAAGGCGCGAGCCGTTGAAACTTCTGCTAGTACTAGCCAGTTCGATTCCGGAGTGCGGAGTTCTATTGGAATCGATAGGCGACCGCATGTTTTCTTGAAAAGCAAGTATGTTATTAGTTGACATGATACCAAAACCGAAGTCTAGTGCTATTATTCAAAAGCTGCATTCTTACTGTACTCATTATATTAAATTTTTATCCTTTCAACCCTCATGTACGTCCACAAAAATCGCTCAGAACTCCCAAAATGTGGCGTGGTGAATAACTACAATTACTGTTAATTGTTATTTCCGTCAACTAGTTCCTTACCTTTCTACATCAAAACTCAACGTCATCCTTTGGAGGGCTGATAGTGTCCAGCTCATGACTAACCAGAATATCACAATATGACCTCAGTAAAATATTGATAGTTTTGGAGATATTGGCACTTTTATGAATTTCGTGAAAATCGAAACCTTTGATCAGTATTTCGAGTGCCACAGGTACAAAACTCCATAGTTTAAGACTGTAATTTTTGCTATGCAACCTTTAATAACCCTTCTATTGATTAAAAATAAAAATATTGGTGCAATACCTTTGGAGGAAAAAAAACATATTTGCTCGATTCACGAGTTAATTTATTTTATTGGCTTGCTTAGACTCTTCAAACTGTAAACAAAATCACCACGTTAACCTGGCAAGTTATTTCAAAAATTGCTCATTCGGTTTAGTTTTTGACATGATACAACATTATAGCAATTTACGTAACAGGTCCGGAAAATACTGTTTTTCTGGACGAGTAGACCAAATTCTAGGACGAGCGTCAGCGAGTCCTGGAAGTCTGCGAGTCCAAAAAAACTGTTTTCGGTTGTTCCGTACACTATTTTTCGGCAACCATGTAGAATAACAAATCAATGAGACGCATTTGGTCTAAAAGACGAAGAGAGGTGGACCATCACCCATCTGTTAACCGAATGAAACATAATTTTTATGAAGTTACATAAATAGACGAATACGCCTAAAATGGGTTGCATATCAAAAGGTGGTCATGACTATATACAGTGAGTTTCAAAAATTTGCACCAAATGGAAACTTTTTTATTATAGATTTGTCAGAAAATGTAGTTCTTCATAAAAATGGGTACATTGCGGAATACTTAATTCGAGTTAAAAAATTCTAAATTTCCAAACGGTATACAGGGGGGATCAAAAAATGTAATTTTGATCAAGAGGAAACTACCCTGGCTGTGATCCCAAATTTGAATATTTCGAACATTTGAGTTCTTATTTGTATTATATATTGAAATTTGAACAGAAGATAGGTACCAACAGAAACATTCTAATTCTTATTTTTATTAATATTTATATTAAAATTCGAGCACTTCCCGGACTAGGCCGGGAAGTGCTACTTTCCTAAAGAACAAGGGTCCGGGAAGTGAACACTTCCCGGATGATTGCCGAAAAACTATCTTCCACTTGAGGAAAAAAGATATTCCTATAGTTTACTGCAATAGGAGCTCATTGTGGAATCATTTCATTAATTAGGAATTCGAATGAAAACACTACGTAAATCGAAGTGACAACTAAACAAAAGACAAAGAAAAATTAGAGAATATGTACAAACTGATGCGTGCCGCCAAGTCGAACGCAAACGAGTCATCTTTTTAAAACCAATCTTTTTATTCATCCTGTACTTTCTTCGGCACTTATTTGGACAGCTGCTTCATTAATACGACGTCTCACTTCGTGTTCATCATTTACTGGATGTGCATCTAGCGGGTTTGAATCTGGAGACTGAGGAGGCTACAAAATGGGACCAAGACGGCCGATCCGTGGGTAAGTTTGATCCAAATAATTTCTCACTGGTCGTGCGTAATGAGCTAGACAGTCGTCATTTTGGAACCACATTGCTCTGCGTATGTCCAAAAATACATCTTCCAAAAGAGTAGGCAGTTCGTTTTCTGGAAAATCGCGATAAATTTCCCCTGTTTAGAATGTAAGGTTATTCAAAAGGGCCAATTATTGTACCGTTCCAGATGCCGGTCCATAAATAAATTGTTGTTGTTAAAAAATTGTTATTTCCGTCAACCGATTGCACCCCTATTCGCAACCCTCGGAAGTCTTCGAAAGATTTGTAAATAAAAGTATCGTTTTTTAAAATATGACACGCTTGCATTCGACTTGGTGGCAGGCAATTTGTACACATTCTCTAATTTTTCTTTGTCTTTTGTTGAGTTGTCAATATACATACCTGTCACTTCAATTTACCAAGTGTTTTCATTCGAATTCCTAATTATTGAAATAATTTCACAATGAGCTCATATTGCAGTAAACTAGGAATATCTTTTTTGCTCAAGTGGAAGATAGTGAATGTTGGATCATGTCGAAAACTACATCGAATGAGTAATTTTTTAAAATAACTTGACACATTGGCGTGGTGATTGTGTTTACAGTATGAAGAGTCTAAGTAAGCTAATGAAATATATTAACTCGTGAAGCGGACAAATATGTTTTTTTTTCTCGAAAGGTACTGCACCAATATTTTATTTTGGATTTCAATCAATAGAATAGATATCAAAGGTTGCATAACAAAAAATAGAATATTAAATTATGAAGTTTGGTACTTGCGGCACTCGAAATACTGTTCAAAGGTATCGATTTTCACGAAATTCATAAAAGTGCCAATATCTTCCAAACTATCAATATTTTACCAAGGTCATATTGTGATATTCTGGTCAGTCATGAGCTGGACTATCAGACCTCCAAAGGATGACTTTGAGTTTTGGGACACCCTGTATAATGCCCCATGCAAGGAAATGATCTTGATATTCCTGTTTGCAGACTATCGCAGAGGACAGCTCATATATCGTACTACTAAAACTTTATAATCAATTACCACCTACATTCAAAATTAACAGATATGTTGAGATTCAAAAGTAAAACAAAAAATATTATACTGAATCATTCTTTCTACGGGCTTGCTGAATTTTGAATCATTCTTCGTCTTAGTCTTTTTCTTTATTTTGAATCAATGTTGTGGATTTTGAAATGTGTTGTGAATATAATGTTATCTGAAGAAATCTAACTAGAAGTTCGTAACAGTACCATCAAACGTGTTCTAAAAGCTCCAAAAAAAATTATTCCTGTAGAAAGAAATGCTCAAAATGAAAAAGTTATTTTTCGCATGTTCCTTAATTAATACTTGTACCCTTTCAAATTCTTCTCTCTTACCTTCATCAACTGGGTAAGTAGGTACTTTTAAAATCAATCAATAGCACTCAAAACTCAAACTAAAGCATACCTTGGCAAGGTCCTTTTATAAATATATGATTATCGAACGTTATCAGAGTTCCGAAGAACCATAAAATTATATTGTTTCTTAAAGCCCGATTGTAAATTAACGTTTCTAGTGATCGAGATGATTATATTTCCAATAAAAACTATGATTAAATGAAAATTATATGATAAAAAATTATGAAATTACTTGTGATGAATCATTGTAGACTGAAACTCATGTATCTTCTACAGTGGTGAACGGACTATACAATAGTGTTTTCGTCATGTAGAAGTTTGTAAATTATATTAACTTAGATGTGTCCCCATCAAAACTATACAAGGTGTTGATTGAAAGCTTGAATTTGAATTCATGGGCATGCATTTCAATAGGAAGTAAAATATGGAAAGCGGCTATCTAATCGATTAAGTCCGTTTATTCAAACTTATCTTCATATAGAGTGTAGCAAAAGTATATACTAACCCTCTAATTTCAAATGGAACCCTATATTTTTCCTTGTGATTCGATTGGCCTTCCGACTCCCGCTTCAGGCAACCAAGGTTATTTGGTTCTCTCGTTTTATATGGGTTGCGAGATGTTTTAATCCGTAAACTTCTTAAGAGGCAGGTTTTTAAGAAATTTACATAAATCGAAAACTTGTACAGATAAACGATATGACACAGATTACCCATATAATTATGGCGTTCTACGAATTCATTTCTATTTTTGATATGCGATGTAGAATGGGAAGGTGATTAAAAGTTACCATAGGCCGAAACGTGTGGCACGTATGGTTTGGCAACGAAAGTCATCTGTAAGAAATGGCGGATTCGCCTCAATAAAAAATTGTTAATGCAATAAGGACATTACTCTGACTCATTTCATTGAAAGAAGAACCTTGCATCAAAAATTTCAGCTGGGGCATTCTCTTGACATTTTACCCAAACTTGTAGATTATCTTCAAATCGAAAAAGTGGACTTCAACTACATATCGTATTATTGTCGATTACAAAATGACTGTTCGTCAGACCCTATTCATTGAGAAAATGCCAGCCAGTTCGGTCCAAATCTCGAGGTTTTTAATCAAGTGTTTTGTTTATTTTCAAGTGGAACTGGATCGTTGTTGATGAAAAAAAAGGACTTTATTCTGACTTATTTAATTGAAAGAGTGCTAGAACCTATAGCATCCAAAATTTCAGCTAATGGCATTCTCTTGACATTTCAACCAAACTTGATTATTTTCAAATCGAAAAATGGCCGGCAACTATAGTCCGTAAAATAAAGGCATGGAGTAATAAACCGCTCAGTTGTATCGACTCCGTAGACGAACCGTAATTTCTCGGACCAGGTAGGTATTACGAAACCCAGAATCTTCTAAAGACCAGCCCTTTTTATAACAACTGTAGGTACTGATAGAAGGGTATAAGAATCAGTTACAAGCAAGGATAATTGTAGTAGTAGGTACTCGGTATCGCTGGTATATAGTGCTTTCTGGAAATTATTTGTGTGTGCTTCTGTGTTTAACTTAAGGATATAAAATAAGATTCAAGTATTATGGATGCTGAACAAGGAACATCAAATCGGCCAAAGTTGGGACCATTATCTTTCAATAAAAAAACATTAATTTTAAGCAGTTTGAGTTCGTTGGAAAATAACAACAAAAGTGCCAGTGTAAATGAGACGGTTACAAAAGCATCTTCTATGTTGTGCGTAGCGAAGTTAACAATCTAAAAATTAATGAGAGAAAAAAAAAGTGGAGTTCTTTAACCACCAAAAACATATCTGCCGGGTCCACGACAGATCACAATAGACAAATCATTAAAGCAGAGTTTAAGGCGTAAAGTCCATGCTTTTTACCAAAAAAGTCAAATTCCCACACTGCAATTCAAGCTGAACTGTATTACCCCGATTACCCAACTTTCTCTAAAATGATATTATCGAATCTATAAGAAACATATTAAGAGACAATCTGTCCTGATAGATAAATCAGATATTGCGGTGTGGAGAAGAGACTATTTTACGCAATATAAAAAAAAATCCCCAAACGAAGATCGGCGCATTTATGGTTCATGTAAAGTCAAATATTCCGCGTTTCTGAACTGCAAGATGGCACTGACAAGATATGTTTTTCATACCATAGTTACAGCGATCTTTTATAATATTTCCATATGAATTACAGTTTTCTGCAACGGTCAACCCTACTGCTAATGCAATATTGCCAAATCTCAACATTATTCGGAGTACTGCGAAATAGCTCACAGGATTTTTTTTCTTGGTGTTTTGGCATCGACTGCTACGGTCATTAGCCAAGTGTTCTGGATAAGCCTTATTACCAACTCCATACGCCACTTTAGGAGCAGCACTGTTAATTTTTAATGCAACAGTGAATCGTGGAGGATTATTCCCATCCGACACGAGCCTCAATCATTCAGACTTTCACATCTGAAAATGAAAAAAGATCGCACCGTCTGGTGAATTTGGTGAGAGTTGTAGTGCCTCTGGTTTTTGTTGGATGGAGACCTCGGAGACTTCATTATTCGAATTCAGCGTTCCTTGCTGTGTCCTGTCTGAAAATTTGCAGCGCCCTCATATTTGTATTGGGTGGAGACCTCGTTTTTCGAACTTAACCCTCTTGCCGAATCATGTCTGCAAGTTTCGGAAAATTTGCGGAGTCTTCAGTTTTGAAATGGGTGCGTACACCACATTTTTCAGAAACAGTGATGTATTTCCCTTGTTTTCAAATTTTGGTTGATTTGCAGAACATCCAGGTTTACCATGGATAGAGACCTCCTTTTGTTCTAAAAGGGGTTATCTTTTCAATTGTTTTTAGTGTTTCCAAAGGTGGGGACCATTTTCTTTAAAGCTGGATCATTCTTTTTCTTAGATTTTGGTTTATTGATGATTCTTGTGCCGTCGGTTTTCCTGTGGAAGGAGATCTTAAGAATCTTTGGTATTGCCGCTTTTTTCCGGTTCACCTGTATATTATTTATTGTATTCATTTCGTTGGTTTTTCTGATATTCGGGGTTGCAGTGCCCATGGGTTTGTTATAGATGATATAGTCAGTCCGTCCTTGATCTTGCTTAGATTAGATTTACTTTTAGCACAAACAACAATATTGTTGGTGAAATTCACAAAGAGCAGGTAATATGAACAACTCACTATAATTTATTTTTATCAATATTTTTCATCTTTGTAAGCTGAACTCCGCCTATTATGCCGTTATTTTTTATGTATATTAAATAATGTTACTCAAAAACAACTGGAATGGACAATAAAGACGCTATTACGATTATTATTATTATTATTCAATTCTATTTTGCTTCCTGTTTCATTTCCAGAACTGATATTTCAAATCCCAAAACATAAAACTCATTACTTACATACTTCTTCAATTGTGTCCAAGGACTCCAAGGCTTTAGGCGGACCAATCCAATATCCAACTGATGAACTGACAAACCCCTATGGACGTAACTTTCATTTTCGAAAAGTAAACAAATTACATCGGTTACCGCTGTATGGAACTATTGGCAACGCTGCACATTAAATATGACAGTGACAATAATTTTGTGCAATACCTTGTGGACAGTAGCAGAACTATTTTTGTATTTCCGTTCATGTAATACAGAGGAATCACTTACTGGGGCGATTTACCGTTTTTTGTCCGAGATTTTAAAAATTACTATTAAAAATATAAATCGATTGATTTTATTTCTGAAAAATAGTATGAATAGTTCCTCAACGTTCAGTCTTCTAAATTTAATATAAATATCACTTGCAAAAGCGATTCTTCTCAACTGTCTTCGATTTTAATAACAAGATTTTCAGAATTTTTTTTAATTGTGAGAGAACGTTGTGGTTAAAAATTCTGAAAAAAATCGTGATTATCTTTTACCTTGACATTGATATGTCATGATATTTGAAATGAAATCTGACGAATGGTTTTTGGGAAAACTCAAAAAAACCTCTAAAAATTAGGTTTTTATTTTTTTTCTCAAAAACTGTTCATCAGATTTTCTTCTACATCTCTCTAATTATTCAATTTGAATGCCGGAATAAATCGAATTTTTTTCAGAATTTTTAAACTTACCGTTAATTTTTTCATGGGTTTACATGAACCTTATTACAAAGAATAAACGGAGGATATACTATGTATCTCAGTATTGGCAGGATAGCAATATTGAGAGCTGAAGGCAAGCCTTCATCGAAGGATTGTCGGGTTTGAATACACCATCAGACAAGGGTACAAGATTAATAATCGTTCATATAGGTAGTGCAGAAGGGTTTGTGGAAAGAGCTTTTGACTTTTGTTTTCGAAGAATGGTTTGAACAAATGATCGATTTTATTTCGCAGGGATCTACTATTGTTATGGCCAACGCGAGTTACCATTCTAGATTACAAGAACATTTACCCACAATCAATTGGACTGAAGGCAAACTATATGAGTGGCTTACCTCAAAACATTGTTTTTCCCACTGATCCACAGAAAAAAGAACTTTATAGTACCGCTCAAATCCACAAAATCAAGTATAAAAAGTACATCGTTGACCAACTATCCGCTTCACGTGGAATATCAGTACTTCGATTTCCCCCATAACTCTGCGAGCTGAATCCCATAGAACTAATATGGGCTCAAGAGAAAAAGAATGTAGCCCGGAAAAATACGACCCAAAATGAAAGATGTTCAGTTATGGTTTGAATGTGCGGTTAGTGACAATTGGAGAAAATGCATTGACCATGTTATTAGCGTAGAACATGCTATATGGAAAATTGACAATATTTGTGAAGACTTGATTGATCCAATTATTATTGAACTCAATAAAGATGATTCATCTTTTTCCTACTCTGATATAATATAGTTACTGTAAATATGTAAATACTGTACTTATAAACTTATTCTATTTTTTTTTAAATTATACATTAAAATTCAATTGGTTGTGACTTCATAAAAATAATTTTTTTGTAATAATTTAAGTCAGCTACATCATTATTCTTTGATCCCATTATTTTTTGATTATTCTTATATAACTAATGACTGCTGCATTTTACGTTATTAACTTCCAAAATACTATAGCCGGTAAAAATACACATCTTACTATTTTATTTTTCAAATTTATTATCAAGTATTAGACGTAAACCTAAATATATTCATAAAATATTTGCCATTATATTTTCAAAAAGAAATTATACTCCAAGAAACACTACTGAAAGGTAGCTGGCCAGAATTTTACCAATTCTGAAAAATGAAATTTCCTGACTTTTCCAGGTATTCCATATCTGACTTTCAAGTTTTCCATGACCAATAACGGGTGTGTTAAAAAAAACTTCACTGTCCAAACAGACACTAGGCCTAACTGTATGGATAATTATATATGGTTAAGTTAATTATTTTCAGTGAATCAGATATAGATCCATTGAGTAAAGTGATCATAATTTCTTATAATTAAGAAATAATAATAATAAAAATTATTTCATCTGTTAAAGGAAATTTTAATTTTCCAATGGGAATATTTAGGAAGGAAATTATTGTAAGTTAAATATTGATGATGAAGTCTCGGGGCTTTCAAATTTATTGAAGTAATTAAAACATTTCATTTGTCAATGTGAGGTAAGTATAACCACCAACAAAAATTAAAAGAATACACCTAAAACACTAAATTGAGCTGTAACTTGTCAATTGTTTTCTGAATGTCCTCATTTTCTTCAGTAAAGGAACTTTGTATTCTTTGTTTCTTCATTTTTATTTCATTTTAAATTTTTCGTTTTTCACTTTTTCTATCATTTCATTTCTTTAGTTTTTTTGTTTTCTTCAAGTGTTTCTTCATACATTTTATTTGATATACGGCAATACCTCAACATTTTATCATTAATAATAATATTTTCGGTCTCACCTACATACATAATAATAAACAACTCTTTGTGCTACAAGCGATCTCTCTTTCAAATTTTCAACAAGCAATGGCTTATTAACTGAGAAACCACTTTCTACAGAAGAGTTGCCATGAGATAATATCAAGATTAATTTAATCAACTTCCATAATTAAAAAAAATCACCTTTGTCTTCCAGTAATGACTTATAATGAGAATCGAGATATCCGTTTTTTAAATTGTTGTTTGATTACCTCTGCTTTTTCGGCAGACAACAATTTTATTTCATAAATTTTTTCCAGAACAATATTCTTTCTTTTTAGTGACAGTTTGGGATCTACTACAAAGTAGGATCAAGAGATATTCCCTCAAAAATCTCATAATTTAAACACGAACGTTGCAAAATTTTGTTTACAAATGCACCTAAAAACTTCTGACGTTCTTAAAAAAAACGAATTTATCTTCTCCTTTACATTTAGAGACTCCAACAACATCCTTTTTGTTGAAAATCCTATATCCTTATATTTCACAGGCAAGAAGTTGTTAATATTCTTGCCAGTGTCTTTGAAATCAATTTTAGCTATATCCTCAAATTTTTTGGAATATTTTCTTCAATCATGAATTTTTCCGCTATCGTGTTTTCAAACTACAGAAGTAGTGAAATTGAGTTGACATTGATGCCAAGATTTATATATATCCCTAGATGGCCGAAAATAGAATTCCCTGACTTTCCCTGACTTTGGGCGTTTTTTAACGTTTTCCCCAGACTTCCAGGACCCATAAATCAATTCCCTGAATGACATTATCTAATCTAACAAATAGATATTGTGACGGGTGGCACTACCTAGTGAATGAAGAAAACAGTTGTTTCCCGTTTTTATAAACGTTCTACATCAAAATTTGCACAAGTATGGATTTTGCATATTCGCGGAGTTTATTACTCCGCGCATTAAATTTATTTTTTGCTCAATATTACTTTACTGATCTGAACAGTCCCAATTTTCCCGTTTCCCCCGTTATTGTGATTCTGGAGGCACTGCAGACAAAAAAGGCTTATTGCAGTGTACCGACGACTCTGGCCCTACAGACGCCTGTTTGATTCTAAATTAAAATTACATCAATATTCTTCGGTATCTATTTCAACTTACAAAAATATACAAAATATACATCAAACAATATACTGCCACTCTTTCTAAATTTACACAAAACAACAAAAGGCTATTTTTTATTTCGAGCTGACTTTCGTATAGCCCCGCTACGTGCAGTACTCTGCTCGTTGTCTGAACTTGCTAGTTCCATCAACAAGTTTTTTTTGACTGGCAATCTCTTGGAATAACTCGAAACTTTAGCTAGGCACTTTCCGTCAGATTGACCTGCAGGGGGTTCGATGTTCTTGGAAGCTTGCTTGAGCTTCTTCGTCAGCAATTGGGTCCTCGACTTCAAGGCACTTCCAACTTCATTGTCACAAGCTGGGGTCCTGGTAGTTAAATTTTCTCGGCTAGGGCCAGCCTTAATGCTGCTACTGAACTGCAGCTTCTTCTGTCTGGTTTTTTTCTCCGAGGTATCAGTGTAAATTTGTATTTTTGGAGCAGGTGTTTTCATGTTAGAATATTGAACAAGACTTTTGAAAGACGTCGCCATGTTTTCGGCAGGAGATAAGCTGAACAGCAAGCACTTCTTCATTGGTTGCTTGGGTGGTGAGAAGTTGGGAGTGACATGTTTCACAGGAAAAGAGATTTGAGTTCGTTTGGATTCGGGGGTTTTCTGCAATTCTTCCTTATCGTTGATACTCAAAAATTCTATGTCATTTTGAATTTCCTTTAAAGGTTCTATCATAAGAGTTTCAGTGAGGTAGCCTAATTTTTGTACTATGGCTTCATTGTATAAAAACACATGATCGAGTTTAATCCTGGCTAAAAGGTCATTCAATTTATTATTCATGTTCTGTGCTTCAGTCTTATTTTTCGTCCTTCTTAGGTGACTACTAAAATTCAACAAAGTGTAACCATAGGATGATAGACATTCTTCACTATACTGTGGTAGCAGGTCACGGTGAACGAATTTTGTAATTATATCAGTGTTTGAAGCCCATTTACTGCAGTAACAATCATTTAAATTCAAGGCACCTTCATAAAAACTTTGAGCAACTTGCAGATTATTTTGTTTGACATTCAACAACGCCCTAAGTCTGGTTTGCTCCACAACGAGAGTCTGGTATTCGAAACAAATGCAATAAAAACAGTGACATGAGCGTTTATGCTTTGTTACGGTTGGTAGGCGAAAGAACTGAACGATCAGTTTGGGAGAAGATGGCGACATCTCCTTCATATACTGGTTCATAACTGGCAGTTCCAGGACCATCTCCATAGAATCATCACTGCATTCTCTGACGGACTTTGCAGATTCGCAAAGAGAAAGGATATTAGCCATACCATCGACTTTCACCTGGCAATCTTCTAGACGACTTGACATCAAGTCGGCGTGTGCAAGGTACATCAAATAAGTTGAGCATCGTAGCGGCAGAACTAACTTCTGGGTGAGTAGAAACGTTTCCCTCCCGTAGGTGCGGACTTCCATGGGGACTTTCATCAAGTGGTATAGTCTTGTTAGTTCCTCGTTAGCGTCGAGTAGTATTGAAAGGTCGTATTCTCGTTCGCTCGTACTCATTCTATCTGGAAAATAAATATAAATGTATCATCCACAGTAATTTTCATTGATAAAATTATCATACAGTAGTTTTTCTAAGACGACCGAGAGTAATAACAAAAAAAGATGAATTTTGAGATCCCCAAATTATAAATATGCCTCAAACAGTATTCCCTTCTCTAACTCTTATACTATTTATTGTAGCAAAATTTAGAAAAAAATTCAGGAATTTTCCTGAACCGTGTGGAAAATCTATATCTTATATTGATATTAGATTTTGTGTTTTTTTTGATAAATTACAATCTATGGTATATAACTCTCTGAACAAGTTTCACTTGTACCGGATCGCGTCATTTAGTTATATAATATACATAAATGGTAATTAAAAGAAAAAACTATTTGAAATTCATCTCAAAAGTATAAACATCCTTTGTATAGTGCATTATTCAATGGTTGAATTCAATTCAGTAAACTACCAAAATATTATGCAAACATTAAATGACTTTCATTTGCAGGTGGTATTTCAAGAAGAATTCTCAAAAGAGGTGCTATACCACGTGTCATCAATGAGTCTGGAGAAGAACCAATGGAAATTGTTGAAAACAAAGAGAACCAAGGGGTGGTTGAAAATATTATTAGGAATATTGACAAAGACAAAGAAAAAAAATCTGGTTACAAAAATACTGGAGAAAGCAATAGAAGATACATAGTAACTCTTGATAATCAGGGTAGTATAGTTGTAGTTAAACATATAAGATAAATAAAAAAAGGCACAAAAAATGGTCGATTAGCACGAGATTGATTCCCATGCCGCCGACCAGGGTCGGACTAGTAAATATGCTATAAATATTGTGATTCGTGCAGATTAATCAAGTTAATTTAACAAAAGCACTGTAACTTTTGTATTCAGAATAATCCATTTTTATTATTATTAGTATCCTTAGATTAGGTAAACAACGGCCCCGTCGAAATCTAATTTGCTAATAGCTGCGCGTACCGCATACAGCTGTGATTTCTATTATAACTACGCCCGACCACCGATCTGTACAGATCGGTGCGCCCGACCCTGCATGGAAAAAAAACATAACTAATTGCTGTGCGGGCCTTTACATCTTCCGCGCCAAGTGTTACGTGGGGGCGATAGGTGGAATAATTTGAATGAATGTGGAGATGTCAATAATTTTATTTATTGATTTATTGCAATTTTTGTCTAAAAAACTGTGTTTGGATACTGACAAAATAGGAATTTATTTCCTGGTAATTTCCTGAACTTATGTAAGTACTGATATTTACTCGCACTGAATTCAGCCAATAGTCTCAAGTGATTACCCTATAAGGTGAGTATGGCGTGGTACTATGCATTTTTGGCAGAAATGTATACTTTTTAATTGATAACTTGCTTAATTTTTTTGAAGGAAATGTGAGGACTAGCACAATATTTGCTTACACAGGATGATTCCTAAGGTGGACCGGTCCGTTCATTAATTTCTCACATTGCAAGGAAAATAATGTCTATAGGTGTACATGTAAAAGACAACAATTCGTTTTCGAAATTCAGGGCGTTAAAGTTGAAAATTAATATTGAATTTACTTTTATTACTGGAGGATCACAAAATACCCAAGAGCAGATGAATAAAAATATGATTCTACGAAACAAAATGCCAGTGTCCAATATTGATTATATTCCCGAATTTGATTTTAGGACATGAGAGAACATTCAATTTTATGCAAGAAATAAATGAATGGTCCAGTGGAAAAACGATGAGGTTCCACTTTTTAAAAAGTCGAGAAAAGCGAAATCTAATGTGGGATTGTCATCGTTTTTACACTGTGCTGCCTACTTTCGACCGCAGTTTTTTTATGGAATATCATTGTTTGTCCCCAGTAAGGTTTGGTATGTTGATACTTCGAGCTATAAGCTAACAGATGCCGCTAAAATGTCGATTTCGGAAAATATGGAACCTCATCGTTTTTCCACTGGGCCCTTCAAATATACTTGATAGAAATCACCGATAAAAAACGAGAAAACAATATATAATACATATAATTTTTGAATTTTAGCACAATTGATCATTGACATACCATACTGAGAGCTTCCATCAGAAAAATTCACAAAAGGTGCAAATCATCTATTAGAAAATATTCAACCGCGAAAGTATTATTCCAGTTCAAAGTGAAGTAATTTTTCGCAATAAAATCTGTATAAATAATGATAACGTGGCAACGCACTATCCGGTCTGAAAATATAGGATTACAGAGAGTTCATATAAATAAAACACAGGGCGATTGATTAATTGGAAAGTTGAATTTATTTTCATGGAAGACCATGTTGGTATATGCACTTATTTGAGAATTATCCTCTCTAGATTATTTTCAAATTATCTGAACAAAAACATCTGAATTCCTGACAATCCAGATGTTTAGTCGTGAAGAATGCAGTACTGAATGAAAACTGTGTATATACGAGAATGTTGTAAATTTTTTTATTTGTTCTCTTTTTGTTGAATAACTTTTGAATGAATTATAAATCGAATCATTATACTGAATATATTTTTTAAATTGTTTCTTTGTACTTAGTATCGATCTCTAGTATACTCATGAATTTGATGCAATTGAAAAATTATTTACCCATGGCGAATTTACCTATAATGCACTAGCTATTTCAAACTCTTGCACCACTTGCCCCCAATATTATGTGGCCCTTTCCAGGCAGAGATGGACAAGATAAGACCATTTTTTGCGCCTTTTTTATTTATCTTATATGTTTGACGACAACTATACGTGTAACGTAAAATGTCAGTAATACCTGATTTTCTGTTCAAATATCATGTTACTTGAGTATTCTACTTGAAATCTATTGAAGACAACATTTGGATGAGTTCCACTTCACCTTATATTTTTATGTATGCTTTCACATAAAAAAAATCTGCTACTTGGCATTAGAGTGTTTTTATATGGCTCCAAGAATGTCAAAATGGACAATTTTTAAGGCACAAGAAACACGCGACAAGTGTTCTATTCAGAGTATTTGAATAAAAGATTGTTTTTGAAAAGTTGTTTTATTACTAACTTTTCATTAGTTTTTAATATAATTCGATTGGATGAGTGGAATGGGTCCTATTTCAATTGCAAAGTAGACACGTGTCATTCAAATAGAGTGACCAGAGTTCATAATAAAATAGATATTGGATTGAATTGGTCTTCATTTGATGGAAATTCATCCTATATGCCCCCCTGTAGAATTAGCTGAATTTTTTATATGTTATAGTCCAAGTCATTCCAAACCAGAAGTTCAATAGACACAACTTTTTCTATAGGCTAGTTTTGGCGCTAGAGGCCTCTGAAAACTCTCATTTCTTCTTCATTGTTAAACAACACAAAACGTAATCCTAGATAATCATCACTATTCTGATTGATCAAAATGTAGACAGTCATTAATATGAGATGTTATTAAAAGTATTGAAAGTGTTTGTTATATTTGGGAATTTATACAGTGTGTTCCGACTACTTACAATTTTTAGAGTTCAATAATTCTAAAATGGTTACAAATCTCCTAGGGATCTACAATCAAAAAATGTTTACGAGTCCTATTCTACACCATATTCTACGTCACATAGTCAAAAAATATATGGAGTTTTCCTTTTAAAAGAAAGCTAAAGTTATTTTCGAAAAGTTCCATATGAAAAATATTTTTCGACCATCCTGTATAATTTCAAGGCATGAGAAAGTATAAGAAATATTACAAATCTGTCTATAAAATGGCATTACAAATATTTTTTTTCTAAGTCTATCATTGTAACGTTAGGGATTTTCACGAAATGCATTTACAAATGGACTCATTTTGACCGAAAATTCGTAACATCCAAGCGATTCAGAGACAATCAATAATAGTTTAGGGGTGAGTGAAGGTTACGCAGATATTTGAATTTACTAATATATGTTATTATTATTAATAATTCATTTTAAAATAATGCCCTCCACTTTCTTACCCATTTTTTTTCGTATCGCCCTGTATATGTGGCAATAAAGTCTTGTTCAACAGGATCTAGTTAACTCTCGTTTTCAAATCGATATCACAATAGAACTTGACAAATCGAACTTTGACCCAGTATTTTCGAAATTGTGGGGTGCGTACTGGATAATATGAAAACATTGCATCCCTTTAACGTAGAAAAAAAACATTTTTCTGTAAATGGCTTTGGAATCGATGTCAACGTTTCGAGGGTTTTTCGTTAAATGTAACATTTAATATATTGAGTTATGGCCCATTATTTTCTCCATATTATACTTATATGGTTGACCCGCCAGGAGGAGTTTCTCCGCCACACTTCCTGAAGGCCAATGAAATAATCAGATACATACTCATTCGACACAACCCTATCGAAATGAAATAGACCACTTTTCATTATATCTTAATTGAGTCGCATCATCAACCTGAAGTATTAATTTGTCCAAACTAGCTGGAACATACTGTATAATTGACCACCAATGTATGATTGACACCAATGAACAATACTCTTGATATTATCTCATATTGATTACTCAGAATAGTGAAAATTATTCATTTAATTTGTTTAACAATAAAGAAAAATAAGAGTTTTCAGCGGCCTCTAGCGTCAAAACTAGCCTATAGAAAAAGTTATGCCCATTAGAGTTTTTGTTTGGAATGATTTGGACTATAACATATCAAAAATTTAGTTAATTCGACAGGGGGCCACTTTCACTATTAGAGTGTGCGGTATCCTTTCCACGGAAATTATTATGCTCGCGACATGTTTTGCTACTCTGTAGTTTTATCAAGCGATTTTGGTACACCATCATATTTTTCTTTGAAACCTTACTTAAATACTTTTCCCTAATGCTTTAATTACTAGGTCTACACAACCTTTAAAATAAAAATAGTGTACCTGGGAAATGAATAGATACTAATTATTATCAAAATAAATAACAAATAACAGTATACCTGGACATAGTTAATTACTATAAGAGAATAAGTTCTACAAAGGTGAATTATTAGTCTAATTGGTCTTGAGTAAACAATTGGATTTTTTCCGTTAAATAATTTCTAAAGTTTCTGAATAATTAAGCTGATACCTTTATGAAGAACTTCGAAGTTTTCATCAAAGTGATGATCTTTTTCTAAAATATGAGTCCACATAAATTTGGCTTCAGAAGGGGTAAATCAACCTCTCATGCAATTAACTCTCTCACAAATTACATAAAAGATGCATTCGAAAATAAAGAAAAATATATTGGTGTATTCACTGATCTCAGTTCGGCGTTTGATTGTGTGAATCATCAAATCCTCATCGACAAACTGAATTTTTATGGTATGAGAGGGGTGTGACTAAATATGATAGAATCATTCTTAAACGAGAGATTTGAAGTGGAAGAATGTGGAGAATCTCGTAGTCAAAAATTGCAATTGATAAGAGGGGTTCCTCAGGGCTCCATATTAGGACCAATTCTCTTTATTATATATATATTTATGATTTACCATATTTCATGAATTCATCTGATATTAAAACTACGATGTATGCCGATGATGCAACCTCTAGCAGAGCATTGGTCGAGATTGAAACTCCTCAACATATTTTAAATAATGTCCTAGACAAAGCACGATCTTGGTTTGCATCAAATGAACTGCTTTTAAATGAATAAAAACATTTGAAACAAGAAACTCAAACCAAGTTGGAAAAACAGCAGTCAAATTTTTAGGGGTTTATATTGACACAAATTCATAATGGATAGAACATATAAATAACATATGTACTAGGCTGAGTAAGTCAACATACGCAATTAGAATAATTAAAAGGTCTGTCAACCAGAACGCAGCTCTTACTACATACCATTGTCTATTTCACTCAGTTCTAAGATATGGAATAATATCCTGGGGCAGTGCATCAAAATGTTCATCCTGCAGAAATCTGCTGTAAGAAGTATAAGTTCTGCCAAGTTTGATGAAACTTGCCGTCCAATATTTAAAAATCTTAAAATAATGACACTGTATTCAGTTATTTTTTATAAAAACCTACTACATATTCGATTAAATATAAATAATCATACCTCTCATACACACGTTCATCAATATGATACTAGAAATAAATCAGACCTTGTTACGAAAGCAAATAGACTGAAAAGGACAGACAATATTGGCCTTAGCCACTAGATTTTCGCAATCTGTCAATTAAAAGATTTAAGTACTTTCTGAAGCTTTTCTTAACTGAAAATCATCTCTATGACATTAACGAATTTTATGGAATCGTCCAAATGAATAGAGATGCCTTCAAAGTGGCCACCTAAATAATGTTTCCACTATTTCAATGTAAATCTTGTGAATTTACCACATATGTTATTGTAATGAACATCTTGATGTGTATGTATTCGTATTTTATTATTTTAACTTTATGATTACCATCTAATTCTCAAATTCCAACATATATGTAACCTAATTTCAGATGTGTTCATTTGTTTTAATGTGTATGTATCGTATTTTATTTTTTTAAATTTATGACTACCATTTGATTGTGAAATTTTAAGATGTATGTCGCCTGATTTTAGTTCATGATTTCAATTGTGCTATTTTGTTTTGACATGTCTATAAACCTTGTGTTTCTCAAGACTAATAAAGATATTATTATTATGTTGACCTTATTTTCTTTTTCAAATAACTAGTGTGATGTTCACATGTGCGTTTTTTGAACGATATACCTGTCTGGCCTACATATACTTTAGGGCAAGACCCACAATTCAATTTGTAAACTCCTGATTTTTCAGATTTCTGTGTCTTATCTTTATTATTTTTTATGAACCTTCCTAACGTATTATCTGTTCTATAGGCTATCCTTAAATTTTGTTTATGCAAATATATATTGAATTTGCATCCATTTTCATTCCGTGTGTTCCATTTTTTCTGTTCGAATTGGTTCTGGCGGCAAGTACCCATCATCCCCCCCTTAGCGACTACCTTGATCGGTGTATTTGGGTCACTGTATACGTGATGATGTATTCTGTCACATAAAAGGGGCGGTTGAAATTCCAAAAAAAAACCTTTGTGCCGCTGTCAAATTCTAATTGGTCAGAGACCAAACTGCTTCGAATGACTTTGAGCTTCAGCCGCCGAATTCAAATCAGTTTCTATTTGCTAGAGGATTTATTTACAAGACAGTGCGGTGCAGCACGAATCGTTGTCCATCGACAAGATTATCTAATGAAAATAAAAAAAAATATCGAAATGAGAATAGAGACATAATATACCTTGAGCTGCGGTTTGATATCCATGTCGTTCAATAAGGTTGGGTAGCTAAGCAACTAGTATACTTTGAAAGCTCCATGTTCTAGAGGAAAAATAATTATAATTCTTCATACCGGAAATGAAAAAGGATTTGTTGCTGATGCATTGTTGTCTGCAAAAATTATTAAGCAATCACCTGCTGATTATCATCAGGACATATGACCGCCACATTGTTTGAAACATAGGCAGAGTAACAGCTCTTACCGAATATTCCATTACATTCGGTGATCGTAATGGACAATGCATCTTATCATATTCGAAAAACATATTGTTGTGAAATCTGATAGAAAACAACAAGGTGAACAATAGAGCTAGATGTAAATCAATATTCGGCGTTGTACGTATTAGCCAGGAAAGTAGTTTTTTTCTGTTGAATATACGGAATAATGATTTATTCTGAATCTGAAAGAGAATGCAAGTTCCCAATATAAAACAATCGATTGTTTCATTCATTGTTTCAAATTATTTTTTCATTCCCATATGCATATGTAGAGTTAAATAGTTCATATTTTTGAGAATATTTTACACGCTTTCATTTGAGCCACACTCTAGGTCAGGGTTGGCATGTTTTTAAACATTTGTTTTAAAAAATTTGTTTTAAAACATTGTTTTAAAACATGTTTTAAACAAGAACCTCTGTTTAAATCATATTTGTTTTAAAACAATTGTTTTAAGTCATTCTTTTATGAAAAAAAACACTACATAATAATTCATAAATTAACAAAATTCTAATAACAGGAAAATAAATGCAACACAAAAATGATTCTCCACTGAGTAACAAAAATATGAGGTGGCTCAACGTAAAAATAAATAATAGGATTCAAACTTGTAAATGGACACTTAAAATTAAATCATTCTGATTCTGATTCGCAATGATATCAATGTCATCAATCTCTTTCTATATTTTTGTTTCGGGTGTCATCACTGACATGAGATTTTCTATTGATTGGCTGAAAGGCTGTCAAGAGGGTCACTACCTTGGCAGACTTTTCTACTCCAAGGCGATTCCTCAGTTTGCTATGAACTAGCCCGAATGCTGAGAAAATCCTTTCAACACCAGCAGATGAAGCAACTGCTGTATGCAAGCAACTGTAGAGCTAAATCTATCATATTACTATTCAGCTGCTTCCTTATTGAAATAAGCCACCATGTCAGTGTCATCCCGTCATTCGTAGTTGCCAGATTTGAATATTTTTCCGGAACGTATCATAGCAAGGTTGTCAAATCAAAGATTTTTACCTAGAAATTTTGTTTTAAACATGTTTTAAACGATTTAAATCATGTTTTTTAAACGAACAATTGATTGGTAACCGGTCTGTCTATAGACGCTAGTGTTGTCAAGTGCCTGCCACAAGCGTATAGGAGAACCAAAAATTGCCTTTGCTCATACAATCCCGAATGTGTACGAAACCACCCGAGCATTTGTTCACCCCATTTTACACTTTTTTTACTTTTTGTCCTATCAACAGTCACAAAATCAACAGTGTTAATAACTTTTCATAACAACACTTTTCGATTTAGGCGAACGAAAAGCACATATATTTATATCAGCTTGTAGTAAAAGAGGAACTTCGACCCTTGAGTTAAAGACCCCCACGGCCCGAAAATGCTGTCTATGGGCCTGTCTTCAAGACCACATTATTCCGGCAGTTCGGGAACTTTCTATTAATTTGGGGAAATTTCGTTTCAGCAGAGTAGTTATCCAAGTCACAATACACAGAGACAGAATATCCTGATACGTTTCCAGAGCGTTTATTAGAATAAAATTTGAAAATCAATCTTTCAATAATAGTAAAAATCATAGATTGCCAAAAAATGTTTCAGAAAAATTGGTCAAAACCAAAAATCTTAAGTTAATAATTTTCAGGTCTTTATCTTCCAATCTAGATGGAGGATCTCATCCAATAGCAAGTTGAATTTATTGTAGCTGGGTTCAATAAATGGCATTTTATTACTATTATTAAAGGAAAATGAGCTTTCCTAATCTTGAATCCCACGTGACCATTGAAGTAATAACAACCTATGAACGATCAATTTTAGCGGCAAATTTAAAATTTGGTCTCATGGGAAACAAAATTAAATGAAAGATCTGCATTTTACTGTGTTCTGGTCTTGACTATCAGAAAGATACACTCACCAAAATGACTTTTTTTGTATTCATCAAACATTACTGCTGTAGCAGAATACACATCCTTCAACGTATTTTTTCTGTGGATTTCTATATCCAGTTCACAAGGCAGGCTGGAAAATTTGAATCTCAAAAGGTAGAGCTGGCTTTTTATCGAACTGAACCCCTCTTCGTCCTCTTGACTATCCATCATTTCCATTGCTAGCTTGAAAGTTTTATAAGATTCGTGTATGTCACTACTAAACAATGCTTTGCTTTTACAAATATAGTATGTCATAACAGTTTTTAAATCACACTCTTTTGACAAGTCTGCCCTATCCATCAACTCATCTACCTCTTCAATTAGTCTTTTAGGATAAATTTTACTAACATCTGCGAATTCAACAACAAAACTAGATGCTTGGACAATACCGGCTAAGTTGTTCTGTATCTGTGCAATTTTTAACGCTAATTCAGAGGCTTGCAGACTCCTGATTCTGTGTCGAAGCAATCTATATTCATGTGATATCTGTATCAAGCTGTCATATAAATTAGACAGAGATATACCCGCCAAATTTTCGTTTGCCTTGAATTCATATACAACTTTTGAAAGAATTATAAGTGATTCATCAAGATTATTCAAATTGCAAAGAAACCTGTCCAAAGTTAAACTTTCGTATGAAGAAACTACATCACATTCTTCACTTGGGTCTCTAGGAATAAGTCCAGATGGTAATTTAATTGGAACAATAGAGGTCCATTCCATATCCAAGGCATTTTTTGTTATTATTTCTTTCATATTATATTTATAGCAGATGTGGTACAATATAGCTAGGCGAATATATAACACAGGGTCTCTAGTATTTGAGTTGCTTTTGAGTTTGCAATTAAACTTCAATAGGACATTGGAAAAATTCTCGTTGCAATTTTCATGTAGTGGTAATACATAGTCACCAAAAATATCTATAATAGCTTCTACTACTCCATCCAGCTCAGAGAGTCCGCAGATCTCTTGGGTGGCCGCCATTACAGGTACTTTACTTTTCCACTTCCTTTTGTACTGCTGTAATTCAAATTTCAGTAAATGCAGTTTGTCAGAATCATTCAAATTGACAAGTTCCAGGGCCTCTTGTTGCAACATTTTCAAAGCTGACACAATTGTAATTTTTTGTATCTCCTCATACCCAGTCGATTTATCTTCTCTTAGACTGTGTTTCAGCTTTACCCAACCTGTTATGAAGGCCTCTTTGTTACTCGGGCATAAAAGTACACCCAAAGCGGAGTATCCCAAATATTTTTTGGGGTCACTTGAATGCAATTCGCAAAGAACTCGTAGACAATTTGAAATTGTTGCGTGTTTCAAAAACTTTTCGGCGTTCTTACTCTCAAGAGAGACATAGCTCTTTAATAGGAAATTGAAGTAGAGCAATGCTTCTTTATCAACATTTCGGTTCAAGTGCACTCCGATATTATAAACCCCAATTCCAAGTATATTCCAGGCTTTTTTCCAGTCCTCACATTGCTGTTGTTTCAGCTGATTTATTTGGTTAAACAATGTTTCTAATAACTGCAAACATTTTCTGTGATAATCAGATGTGCTATTACTTTTCAATTGCACATACTTTTCTATCAAACCTAAAATAATCTGAATATGGATATAGCTGTGATTGGAAATATTTGCAATAAATGTTAGAATTTCTAGTTGCAATTTTTCCGAAAAATGTATCCATTCATTTGCCTCACTGGATTTGTAATGAAATGAAATAGTTTGTATTATCGTCATTAATTTCTCTTTGATTTGTAGCCCCTTCTCACATTTTTCCCATATTTTATCAAGCATCCTCATACTATCGCACGATTTTAATAGATACTGAAGTTTGTCTTTCACTTTTACAGGCGAAATGACAAGACATGATTTCAGTAAACGTACTAAATGTACATACTCTTCATGAATTAAATTATTTTCTACAAGACTAGATACAATATCACAGAACTCCCAAGCTTGCTTGAAATCAAATGTTTTCAAAATATTGTTCAAAATAATTGATGAAAAACCAAGAATATGCTTGAAACATTCTTCTAACTTGGGCTGAATTTTGTTACTGTCTACCAAGGACAAAATATCTGTGTAATACTGTTTTTGCTCATCGACAGAAATTTTCAAACATAACAAATTTGAAAAGCACTTGTAAGACTTGTTGATTAAATCGATTGTCCCTAGAATTTTACTACAAATTTTTGATAATAATGTGCTTATTTTGATTAATGACTCATTCTGGTTTCTTATATTTTCCACAGCACATTTCGCTACTAAATTGTGTAGAATTATAACGATGCTATTGTAGGTATCCTTATGCTTCTTGGGTAAGGTGGTCGGTAAAAATGGGGGCAGCAAGATGTTTTCCATTTCCATGATAATGTTGTAGGAATTCTAAAAAATATATAATAAAATCAATTATGGTTCCTATTTCACGTTATTATATTTTTCTACTAATTTCAGCGATTTTCTCAAAACTCACTGG
The DNA here is from genome assembly GCA_944452925.2 of Chrysolina oricalcia. Taxonomy (NCBI): domain Eukaryota; kingdom Metazoa; phylum Arthropoda; class Insecta; order Coleoptera; family Chrysomelidae; genus Chrysolina; species Chrysolina oricalcia. The sequence continues at coordinate 58,047,246 of OX101814.2, forward strand.
CATACCACCAGCTATCACAAAGTAAACCCTACGAGCCCACATAATTATCAAACAAAGCAGAAGTGAATCAAACACCTAACATAGTCTTACCTTCCGAACTAACATGTTCAGTATGTGATATATTGACTGTATATAGCTCAATAGATCTGTTTCATTTGGATTCTTTATTATCGGAACGATCAACTGTAAAAACTTGTATAAATGTTCTTCGGATATATATTTTGGGCTATTAACACAAGCATTACAACAATTTATTAAAAGTTTTATCCCAGAAGACTGATCCAGTTCATCACCACAACTTTTATTTTCAATAATAAGCTCCAAAGTTTCCTCAAAGTCTCCTTTTTTGCACTTATCCAAAACATTTTTTAGATGGATTTTATTGTTCATTTCTCGTACTTTGGTCATATCAACATGTCAACATGAATAAAAAATTTCATTTGATTGTTTGGAAATCCAATAATTGATGAAAATTTTATTTGAATTGATTATTTAATTCGAACTGTTGACTGTTATACAAGGTTAGGTTCAAATATGAATTTGAAGTAAATGTCAATCCGAACTCAATGATTGGTCAAACATATTTGGCGCAGTCGCAACAACATTTTCAAATGTTCGAACCCACAGACCTCTTATGAGGTCTGTGTTCAAACCACAGACATACCACAAACCTCCATAAAATGAGGATTGTTCAGTGCAGAAAACAGTGTGGTTGTTTTGTGGTTCAGTGTTCACCTGAAACCAAAATAATAACTGTACAACTGAGATCCTTCCAGTTCCATGATCTATATGAGGTTACGAAGGGGTGGGGCTCTGTAAAGACTTGTTCATACCATCGCGAATTTCGCAATTTTTCTGAGAAGAAAATGGCTACCTGTCATGCTGGACCAGTCGTTGATGCAGAACCATGTCAGCAGCCACTTTATTCGCAGAAAAATTATGAAATTTGCGAGGGTATGAACGAGACTTAACTTGTATCGCTATAACTTGTATAGCGATAACGAAGCGAAACGAACATTGGGAACGAACCACGCGCTATCACAGCAGTATAATGCTTCGAAGAAGCTATATCACTTTCCGGTGAACCAGAATCGAGTGATAGAGTATGTTTCATTCCGCTTTCGTGTTCTGCGATCCAAGTTACAGAGTCCCATACCAGAAATATAAAAATTTATTCAAAGTACTCTTCATTAATACAAATAAAATAAAGAGGTGAGATTATGAACACTCGATACGAGAGCTGTCACGATGCGTAGTTAAAAACACTGTGCTTTCTTTATGGCTTGACATTCACTACGGTATACGAGTCACGCTAAACTCGCAACGGGTCGAGTGTTCATAATCTCACCCGAGGTGTATTCATTTGTATCAGTAAAACTGATATAAACAGATATTTTATATCTGTTCACTCTTCTCAAACACTTGTAATACATTTGTCTTTCTCTTTTGAAAATAGCTGCTCACATCAGCTTAAAGGATCGTTCACACCCTTGCGAATATTCGCATTTTTTTGCGATTCGACTCATACGGCGAAAAATTGTGGTGAATGATAAATCATAACGTGTAATTCTTCAGTATTTGGTGTTAGATATTACAACATATTACCGAAAAATGACATGAGGATTTATCATTACCGGAATTTTTTCGCCGTATGAGTCGATTCGCAAAAAAATGAGAATAAATGAGCCTTTGCTGACACAAACTCAGGGGAGCTATCACCCCAAAACTGCGCCTCAACCGTTTTATTGAATACATGGTATTTACTTGGAACATTATTTTTCGTGGCCCGTGATCTGTGACATTACTTCAGAAAATACTCGGAGTTACTTGGAGCTACTCACTGGGACTATTGGAAAGCGGCTCTACATATAAAGATTTGTTCATTTGTAACAACAGAACAGATCTGAGCAACTAATTTCAAAAGAGAACGACAAATTACAAGTGTTAAATAGAGATGAACAGATTGATGCCTTAACACGTTTAGTGCCAAGCCCTTGTGGAAAATTTTCGTGATTTTTAAGAATCTGATTTTAATAATCTAAGCATTCACGTAATTAACAAACAAAACCTTCATCCATCCTGAACCCCAATTTTAGAGGAAATTCTAGGAGGCCAGAGCTTATAATTCCCCCTCTAAAATGTACATAAAGTGTGTTTTACACATGTCCAAAACAGAAATTCAGTTGTTTTATGTTTTAAGATTCACAATGTTTTAACTAAGTGTGTCGAAATAGATACACTGGTGTTGAACGTGTTAAGATTACTATTTGGTATTCTGTCTGCTTGGTTCATTTCTCTTCCTCAGCACGGCGTAGGGATGAATCGAACTAGTTCCACAGACCACCAGAAAGTAGGTGGTATGTGTGACTATAGTCCATTACATTCTGTCGTGGTCGGATTTTTTAATAAAAATCGAATTTTTTATATGAAAGCCACGCGGCGACCGCTCAAATTTTTCATCATTCTTGTCTGAATTCTCATATATTTCACTGGTCTCAGAGGCATAAACGAGAAAATCGTCAACTGAAATCTGTCACCATCTCCCAGTCTAAAAGACAAGCGTCTAGTTACACCAATTCTAATTTGATGGCGCAGTTCCGCATGACATTATTGACATTTGAGAAAATTCAGGTTTTGTCTGGTTATGACTGTTATGTTATGAAAGTTGCTATTTTGTGAGCTTCTAAACTTTTATATGCTTTCATTTAATTCATTGTGAAAGTACTCATCGTTTCCACTAAATAATTAACAATATCAGGATACATTATTTTTGGGAAAAGTGAAATATCTTCAGCTTCAAGAAGATATGGATCAATGCCGATTATTGATATTTTATCTTTACCGTTGTCGATGAACATCATCTAAACGTGACTAATCCATTATTCTTAAATTTCAACATAACAGCAGAAACAGGAAAAACACATCAGAAATATTGATTTCATTGAAAATATGAACAGGATGTTCATAAAATCAGTTGTGGAATCATTTGCGACTGAAAGTTGGAATTTAGTCGCTGTTTTCCATCGTACAAGATAACCTCTCTTGGAAGGGATTCATGATTTTTTCTCTCAAGTTATATAGGGTCTTTCTCAATATCTATCAGATGTAGTTCAATGTCCAGTGTGGCTTTTGCCGGGGAAGTAGTTGTTTTCTGTTAGATATTACAAAAAAGTAACTTCAATTTTATCGTAGGGTTTTTTCCATTTCCAGAGGAGTCATGTATTGATTCAATTTTCAGTTGAGAATGTTTCTCTTTAAAACACATCAGAAATAGTTAAAACACGGCAGAAATAGAAAAAACTTCGAAAAACTTTCTTTATTTACAAAAGCAAACAGAAAAGTGAGGTTCTTTCTGTCAGTTATGCACTCTCTCTACTAAACCAATTTTCATTTCGTGTGTTATGTGTTAGTGTTAGCACAATAAAAACAAAAAGCTTAACGTGGTAGGTTAGGCTAAGAATAAGAACAAGGGAGGATATAAACATTTCGAAGGCCCTTTTTTAATGTGTTAAAGTATTGTTTTTTTTTCTAGGTTTCTAACCATTGGCTTGGAAAGCCTGAATATACTTTTGAATTGTGAATCCGACAAATTGAATTGATTTTCTTTCCTCCAAAATATCCTGCGACCTTCAACCTGTTCTCGAGCATTTTCTTCAACATTAAATATTTGATCGTATATCAAATCATCCATCAACTCATCTATTTCAGTATCGCATCAAAATAACAGACTTTTCAAATCTCTATTCCCTGACGTTTCCCTCGAAAATACCAAGAGAAATGTCAGGGAGTTATTTCTCTCCACAGGTAAGAATACACTCATAATCGCTAAAAGAGAAAAGTGCCTGTTTTCTCTTGGCTTTTCTACTACCTGAAACTCAAGAATAACCACCCAGAGTGGAAAGTTTTCACATGTTGGATAAAATTTTAATTTGTCGAGAATGATTTTCCACATTCAACACAGATAGCTTCAACGCTTTTGTTTTTTTGGGGGGCTATTTTATCCAGTTCATCTGAAAATATAGGTAGATTTACATTTTTCATAACATTTTATCAGTGCACAGAGAAAAATAATCATGTATACACACTAACCTGGGTGGAAATTTTTACATGCCCTCTCAAACTACTAACATCTTAAAACGATTTGTTACAAATTGTGCACAAAGTCATTTTAAACAGTTTACTCAACAAAAAAACAAATCAGTTATCAAATAAACACACCTTTCAAGTCTAAAAATCATTCGATTTCTTCACAACAAATATCAATTACTGACAGCTATCAACATGGAAATCGGTATTTAAAATTTGGCGCGGACACAGTGCGCATGCGGAACTGCGCCATCAAAGTAGAATTGGTGTGACTAGACGCTTGTGTCTAAAAGCTGATGTCGTGATGTCAGTTTTGTCTTTTATTTGACGACTTGAAATGCAAATCGTTCATGAAGAGGGTCCTACATTACGAGAGGGTAAACTGTTGGAGAAGGAATATTTCCCCCGTTCGATGTCAACACAATTAATATATTTTATTATGATGTGATAAAAATATTATATTAATTTTAAACAGATCATCAAATTTGAGTTGCTATTAAGTATGTGGACAAAAATATTTTTTCTACGACAGTGCGTAAAATATACGTTTTAGCACAAGTGCGTAAAAAAATCACCTATGCGTAAAATCATCAACTGTGCGTAAAGTAATTTTCTAAACACTGTTCGTACATTTATGCATTTTTGAAAAATACAGTATTTTGCGTCAAATATAACTCGGAAGTCTTTATTTGATAATACGACGACAATTCATATCATTAAACATTCAAATTAATGATATAATTGCTACAATTTGGCAATATAATAACTGTCGAAGAAAAAACTTTGCATGAAACACTTTCGTAAAGGGCTTTTTTGTACTCGCGTGTTTGTTAAACTCGGCTACGCCTTATTCAACAAACTTCACGCTCATACAAAAAAGTCCTACTTTACGAACCTGTATCGTATTGTTTCCGTTAAGGTTTTTCAACTTATTTTGCCTGAGAAAACAAAATTCAAACAACCAAACAAACTAATAAGCAAAGCAGCAAATCATCAACAGAGAAGTCACCTAAAATTCTGTTTGGAATCAGTTTTTGACAAGTATGACATTTGAGACGACACACTTTCCTCGTCTATTGGAAAGCGCCCACTGAAATGAAATTCATTTCATTTCAGTGAAAGCGCTCAATATCAAAACACACAGAACAAACTTGAGTCTCGATGCTAAAACATTCGAAGATAGCCTTAGGTGGAAGAGATGCTCACTGAACGAAATCATGTTTGACAATTTTGACATTGACAGTTATTAAAATGAAGAAGTAGAATGGATGCATTCGTTTGGATCGCTAGTTTCGCAGTTTCGCGTTTCCTGCTAGATCCCACCGTTTTGCTGTTTTTAGGAATGTCGCCTGGTCGCCATTGTTGTTCAATGAATAAACTGAAAAAGTGATTGTTCACTGTTTCCCGGTTCACGTCTTCTTTCAACTACATTCTACTGATGTTAAGCCTAGCATTTTTGGATCTGTGACCATTAAAAAGGAAGTGTATAAATACTGTAATTAGTGCTCAAAGTGGTGCAATGTTGGATGAGTAGTACCTATTAGCAAGCTTCGTAATAAACCGTTTCGTAAGCTTTTATTTGTCACGTGGGAGTGTGCCGTTTTTTACCATCTACGTCTGATTTAAATATCGAATTGACAAAAAAGTGTTTATCCTACGGGTGTATCAAAAAGTTACGTGTGTTGCATCTCCGTCACCAGTATATCCTTTAATAATTCACTTAAAATTCACACGTTTGTTTTTGTTATGGAATTGGCCGGTGACTGATTCTATATTTAAATAGCCGCATCTTTAATTGCTATCAAGTTATTTTTCCTAATAGGAATAGAAGGCTGGTCATCTAAAAACATTATTTCAATAAATGTTGATTGACATGATAACATTGAAATTCAAAAACACTGGATGAATGGGATTGCGTACAGCCTCAGTGAGGCATACCCATGTGGAGGTCATGGCCCCAGCTTTAACAGAAACGGTTCAAACACAGAATTTTGACTTACCACCAAAGTCTTGTTTGGAACCAGCATTTCCAATAAATAGTTACAGGAAAAACAAATACCAGCTTGAGAATAAGCAGGCCTACTCCAAAAACTTTAGTGAAGATCTTGGTCAGTATTTGAATAGTGATGAATTAAAAAAATCGTCAATAACCTTGGATTCGGAACATTTGCTTGGTGCCTCGGATAACTTTGCCAGTTCAAACATCACTATAATGAATTTCAGCCCATCATCTATGGGTGACCAAGAGAATAAGATGGGCCTACAAAAAACAGAATTGAATATGTGTTTGATGACTAAAGAAAAGAACTCTTGTGATATGGAACAGTTACTACATAATTTGAGCTCTGTTCTGCCAGAAACTGATGGTGTCTGTTCAACAGGCGACTTGGGACCTAATGTTGAAGATATTATGCAAGTTATTAAATCTATAGAAGGAAGTGAGCGCTTGAATAATAGTAATGATCTGAATAGTGAAGGTGAGGAAATGTTTCCCATGGCTGGTACAGACTTGACCAATAATCTGTCATCCTTTGAAAAAGAGTTTCTCGAAAATGTTGATGTTATGAATATGTCCATTGATGACCATCAGGATGAACTCGACACCGTTGTTGAACAAAAAGAATCTCAGGCTAATGAGGTATTAGTATCATTACAAAAGAAACATGCAAAAGGAGAGAGAAGGCTGGATTTCTTGAAGAGACGGGCATTTAAGTTGCAGACTAGATTCTTAGCACAACATATTAGTAGTGAAATTGCAGGAGTATTTGAAAATGTTCATAGAAATTTGAAAAAGCCAAAGGAAACCCTTGAAGGACAATCTACCCTGATGACAATGCCTAGTAATGAAACAAAGCCAATTGAAAAACTGAAGCCCATGTCTTACAGCTCTGCCAAAACCTTGGTAAGAAAGTTAGAAATGAGTGCAAATCTACAAGCCAATACTATTGCTAGGCAGAAAACTGTTCCCAAATACTTCGGATCAGGCTCCGTTGAAATTCCAACTCCAAGAAACAGTAGTGGTGTAGTTAATATTACTCCTTGGTCTATTGAGACCAAAAGTGAACTGCAAAAAGTGGCTGGGCAGTTAAAAACACAAACTAGTCTAACCCAAAAGAATGTTGACTCTGAAGCTACTGAAAGTAGCTCAGGTGGTGAAAGCTGTGATGAAATGCAAACTTATAGCAACCCCCATCAGCAGTACCTCTGTGTGTAAGTATTTTTTCTTCACATGCATATCAATTGTCATAAGAAATAGATGTTATTTTGGCTTTTATTGGCTAATCCCTAGCAACTGAAGCGAGTATGCTCAAACTGTTGGTGAACTTGTTTACAACCTCCCCTAAAAGTAGAATCAAAATCAACACTCAGACAGTGATATATCATATTGAACATACCATTATTACTCACTTCTATAATGTGTATCCATTTTTACTTATTGTACCTAAAAGATAATCTCCAAAGTGATTTTCGATTTATGAAAATTTATTTTGTGGGAACATCACAACCCCCTACTTTCTTCCTTCCTCAACAACCTGAAAAATTGGGATATGATTTTGATTCTGTTGGGAAGTGGCAGACAAAATTATTATTGTTCATATTGTATGGTGTGAATATCCTTTTCTTCTACAAAAAGTACATGTTTAATTTGTCTTTAGAGAAACATAAATAAGTATATAGTGACATTCATCATTGGAACCGTCGTGTTCTGTTCAAAAGTAATAATTAAGTTCCAATTTATTTATTGATAGAGCGTTAAACAAAAATATGTGTAATTAACAGTAATGATACAAGTATGATTCATATAAGTAAATGATTGAATTAACATGTTATAATAAAAATAATTTTACCCAAAACAAACATTATGTTTGTTGTTGGTGGGCTGGCCAATAGATGCTAATTAGACCAAATTATGATGTTGTTTAATACATATTTCCAGATGCTGAATCATCAAGATTTTCTAACTTGGAGCTCATTCTTTGCTCCTATTGCATGATCATGCATTTGTATGGTGTTTCAAAATCATAAGACTTTTTTTATGTTTCATTCTTATTATAATATTTCGCAGTAAGTAATCCAACTAACTCACTGTTTATAAAACTATAATTCAACCCCACTTTAATCACTGTGCTAGTGTACATAACAAGAAATAGTACTGTAGCCCTGCAAAAATGGCAAAATAGAAGAATGAGTATTCATAGAGGTTCGTAGTGTTCTAACATGAACATATTTCAATATACTAATGATTAGTTAGAACCAAGACTTATTTCAGAATTTTTTTGACAAATGTAATGGTTGAAAAATCCGGCCCTGCATCTCAAGGGAAGTCCATAATTTTCTCACGAAATGAACCCTTTATAGCACAGAATCGACTGCCAAAATTTTTTTATTCTAAAACAAAATCTTTCAGAAATTAATATTAAAAATTTAAGGGTTGAAAAATCCGGCCCTGGATCCCAAGGGAAGTCGATGATTTTCACACGTAATGAACCTTTTGCAATAAAATTGACTACCAAAATTTGTTTATGCTAGAAAACTCTTTTAGAAATTAATGTTCAAATTTTGAGGGTTGAAAAATCCGGCCCTGGATCCAGTGAATCCCAACGGAAGTCGATAATTTTCACATGAAATGAACCCTTTACAGTACAGAATCAACTGCCAAAAATATTTTATTCTAAAACAAAGTCTGCTTTTAGAAATTAATATTCAAAATTTAAGGGTTGAAAAATCCGGCCCTTGATCCCAAGGGAAGTCGATGATTTTCACACGTTATGAACCTTTTGCAATAAAATTAACTACCAAAATTTGTTTATGCTAGAAAAGTCATTTAGAAATTAATATTCAAAATTTGAGGGTTGAAAAATCCGACGCTGGCTCCCAAGGGAACTCGATAATTTTCTCACGAAATGAACCTTTTACAACAAAGAATCGACTGCCGAAATTTGTTAATATTGGAGCAGTCTTCTTTTAGAAATTATTCAAAATTTAAAGGTTGAAAAATCCGGCCCTGGATCCCAAGGGAAGTCGATAATTTTCACACGAAATGAACCCTTTACAGTACAGAATCAACTGCCAAAAATATTTTATTCTAAAACAAAGTCTGCGTTTAGAAATTAATATTCAAAATTTAAGGGTTGAAAAATCCGGCGCTTGATCCCAAGGGAAGTCGATGATTTTCACACGTTATGAACCTTTTGCAATAAAATTGACTACTAAAATTTATTTATGCTAGAAAAGTCATTTAGAAATTAATATTCAAAATTTGAGGGTTGAAAAATCCGACGCTGGCTCCCAAGGGAACTCGATAATTTTCTCACGAAATGAACCCTTTATTTACAACAAAGAATCGACTGCCGAAATTTGTTAATATTGGAACAAGGTCTTCTTTTAGAAATTATTCAAAATTTAAAGGTTGAAAAATCCGGCCCTGGATCCCAAGGGAAGTCGATAAATTTCACACTAAATGAACCCTTTACAGTACAGAATCAACTGCCAAAAATTTTTTATTCTAAAACAAAGTCTGCTTTTAGAAATTAATATTCAAAATTTAAGGGTTGAAAAATCCGGCCCTTGATCCCAAGGGAAGTCGATGATTTTCACACGTTATGAACCTTTTGCAATAAAATTGACTACCAAAATTTGTTTATGCTAGAAAAGTCTTTTAGAAATTAATATTCAAAATTTGAGGGTTGAAAAATCCGACGCTGGATCCCAAGGGAAGTCGATAATTTTCTCACGAAATGAACCCTTTACAACAAAGAATCGACTGCCGAAATTTGTTAATATTGGAACAAGGTCTTCTTTTAGAAATTATTCAAAATTTAAAGGTTGAAAAATCCGGCCCTGGATCCCAAGGGAAGTCTATAATTTTCACACGAAATGAACCCTTTACAGTACAGAATCAACTGCCAAAAATATTTTATTCTAAAACAAAGTCTGCTTTTTGAAATTAATATTCAAAATTTAAGGGTTGAAAAATCCGGCCCTGGATCCCAAGGGAAGTCGATGATTTTCACACATAATGAACCTTTTGCAATAAAATTGACTACCAAAATTTGTTTATGCTAGAAAAGTCTTTTAGAAATTAATATTCAAAATTTGAGGGTTGAAAAATCCGACGCTGGCTCCCAAGGGAACTCGATAATTTTCTCACGAAATGAACCCTTTACAACAAAGAATCGACTGCCGAAATTTGTTAATATTGGAGCAAAGTCTTCTTTTAGAAATTATTCAAAATTTAAAGGTTGAAAAATCCGGCCCTGGATTCCAAAGGAAGTCGATAATTTTCACACGAAATGAACCTTTTACAGTACAGAATCAACTGCCAAAAATATTTTATTCTAAAACAAAGTCTGCTTTTAGAAATTAATATTCAAAATTTAAGGGTTGAAAAATCCGGCCCTTGATCCCAAGGGAAGTCGATGATTTTCACACGTTATGAACCCTTTGCAATAAAATTGACTACCAAAATTTGTTTATGATAGAAAAGTCTTTTAGAAATTAATATTCAAAATTTGAGGGTTGAAAAATCCGACGCTGGGTCCCAAGGGAAGTCGATAATTTTCTCACGAAATGAACCCTTTACAACAAAGAATCGACTGCCGAAATTTGTTAATATTGGAACAAGGTCTTCTTTTAGAAATTATTCAAAATTTAAAGGTTGAAAAATCCGGCCCTGGATCCCAAGGGAAGTCGATAAATTTCACACTAAATGAACCCTTTACAGTACAGAATCAACTGCCAAAAATATTTTATTCTAAAACAAAGTCTGCTTTTAGAAATTAATATTCAAAATTTAAGGGTTGAAAAATCCGGCCCTGGATCCCAAGGGAAGTCGATGATTTTCACACATAATGAACTTTTTGCAATAAAATTGACTACCAAAATTTGTTTATGCTAGAAAAGTCTTTTAGAAATTAATATTCAAAATTTGAGGGTTGAAAAATCCGACGCTGGCTCCCAAGGGAACTCGATAATTTTCTCACGAAATGAACCCTATACAACAAAGAATCGACTGCCGAAATTTGTTAATATTGGAGCAAAGTCTTCTTTTAGAAATTATTCAAAATTTAAAGGTTGAAAAATCCGGCCCTGGATCCCAAGGGAAGTCGATAAATTTCACACTAAATGAACCCTTTACAGTACAGAATCAACTGCCAAAAATATTTTATTCTAAAACAAAGTCTGCTTTTAGAAATTAATATTCAAAATTTAAGGGTTGAAAAATCCGGCCCTGGATCCCAAGGGAAGTCGATGATTTTCACACATAATGAACCTTTTGCAATAAAATTGACTACCAAAATTTGTTTATGCTAGAAAAGTCTTTTAGAAATTAATATTCAAAATTTGAGGGTTGAAAAATCCGACGCTGGCTCCCAAGGGAACTCGATAATTTTCTCACGAAATGAACCCTTTACAACAAAGAATCGACTGCCGAAATTTGTTAATATTGGAGCAAAGTCTTCTTTTAGAAATTATTCAAAATTTAAAGGTTGAAAAATCCGGCCCTGGATCCCAAAGAAAGTCGATAATTTTCACACGAAATGAACCCTTTACAGTACAGAATCAACTGCCAAAAATATTTTATTCTAAAACAAAGTCTGCTTTTAGAAATTAATATTCAAAATTTAAGGGTTGAAAAATCCGGCCCTTGATCCCAAGGGAAGTCGATGATTTTCACACGTTATGAACCTTTTGCAATAAAATTGACTACCAAAATTTGTTTATGCTAGAAAAGTCTTTTAGAAATTAATATTCAAAATTTGAGGGTTGAAAAATCCGACGCTGGGTCACAAGGGAAGTCGATAATTTTCTCACGAAATGAACCCTTTACAACAAAGAATCGACTGCCGAAATTTGTTAATATTGGAACAAGGTCTTCTTTTAGAAATTATTCAAAATTTAAAGGTTGAAAAATCCGGCCCTGGATCCCAAGGGAAGTCGATAAATTTCACACTAAATGAACCCTTTACAGTACAGAATCAACTGCCAAAAATATTTTATTCTAAAACAAAGTCTGCTTTTAGAAATTAATATTCAAAATTTAAGGGTTGAAAAATCCGGCCCTGGATCCCAAGTGAAGTCGATGATTTTCACACATAATGAACCTTTTGCAATAAAATTTACTACCAAAATTTGTTTATGCTAGAAAAGTCTTTTAGAAATTAATATTCAAAATTTGAGGGTTGAAAAATCCGACGCTGGATCCCAACCAAGGGAAGTCGATAATTTTCTCACGAAATGAACCGTTTACAACAAAGAATCGACTGCTGAAATTTGTTAATATTGGAACAAAGTCTTCTTTTAGAAATTATTCAAAATTTAAATGTTGAAAAATCCGGCCCTGGATCCCAAGGGAAGTCGATAATTTTCACACGAAATGAACCCTTTACAGTACAGAATCAACTGCCAAAAATATTTTATTCTAAAACAAAATCTGCTTTTAGAAATTAATATTCAAAATTTAATGGTTGAAAAATCCGGCCCTGGATCCCAAGGGAAGTCGATGATTTTCACACATAATGAACCTTTTGCAATAAAATTGACTACCAAAATTTGTTTATGCTAGAAAAGTCTTTTAGAAATTAATATTCAAAATTTGAGGGTTGAAAAATCCGACGCTGGATCCCAAGGAAAGTCGATAATTTTTTCACGAAATGAACCCTTTACCACACAGAATCGACTGCCAAAATTTGTTTATATTGGAACAAAGTATTCTTTTAGAAATTGATATTCAACATCTGAGGTTTGTTTGATACAAAATTTAACAATTTTTTCTCGTTTTCTGTTGGACTTTTATTAAGTAATTTTTTTTTTCAAGAAATCGATTTATAATTTAGGTTTAAAACAAATCGGTTACGTTGTGAAACACCCTGTATTCATTATCTGTCGTAATTACTCCTTGTTAATTTTTTAAATTTCATCTGCATGCTATTGGTCGTTTCCGGATAAATAAATAAACAAATAAATTAAGAATGGTGGATCTAAAAGGTCCAAAAAGGATAAAGAATTATTATCTCCTGGCAGGTAATTTATCCCATCCATCAAGGCTGATGACCTGAGAAGCCACACGTCAGAGAATAATGACCCCACCGCGGGTAAATTAGTCGCATGCTAATGTCACAGATTGCTATATAATAAATATCCTAGATATTCCCAACACATGACATGCATGTGACTTTTCAATAAATTCATTTTTACAGATTTAGTGGGGCTCGACCCTCCCCATTTTCTCGAAAACAGTTTGAAAACTCGCGAAATTAAAATCCGCAAAAATAGTGAAAAATATCTGACTAGTGACTGTCGAATATTATGGTTTGAGAAAGGAATTGTCTCCCCGCCCCCCGAAACCTAGATAGAGAACGCGTAGGGTTTCGGAGGTTTTCTTGACGGATTTGGACGTCAAAAATCAAAGAGAAAAAAATTAGGTAGTTGGAAAACTCGCGAAATAAAATCCGTAAAAATAGTGAAAAATATCTGACCGTCGAATATTATGGTGATTTCACCGCCCTGTCCCTCCTCAAAAGCCAGATAAAGAACGCAAAGGAATTCGGAAAATGTTTCAACAGTTTCGGACATGGAAAATAATGATGAAAAAAATCGATCGGGGGACTCGCCCCCCGTTTCTGTCACGAAAAAAAATTGGGAAAACTCGCGAGATAGAAATCGTAAAAATGGTGAAAATTATCTGACCTCGATAGCTAGATAGAGAACGCGTAGAAATTCGGAAAAATTTCCAACGGTAATTTAACAGGCAAGCGACCGTGCAACGATGACGCATTAAATGAAATGAACAGACTAAAAAACATACCCACAGAAAACTAAAAATGAAGTAAATAAACTTTAAAAAAAACTTTTTAGAGAAAAGCTTATATTTAAATGTACTAAAAAGAAGAAAATACATTTTAAAATGAATTATACGCATTTTGTTACATTATAAAATTTTAAATGATAAAAGCTTGTCGCTAGAATAAATCTTGAGGTACAGATCGACAAGCGTAAGGATGCCTCTGAGATGCGCAAACGATAGAAAGCGTGAGTAGATGTGCGACAAAGATCGACTACTGTTTAATAAGGCAGAGCGATTGAGCTCTTGCCCCACTCCAGGGTTTTTTCTACTGCGCAACCAATTCTCGGAAGCATCATTACGCTTGTCGATCAGTAATTTTAAATTTAATTTACAAGAAATACTTAGATACTTCTTGCGACAAGCTTTTTTATCATTTATAATGTAACAAAATGATGGGTTTGATTTATTTTCTTGTTTTTATTGCATTTAAATAAACGCTTTTCTCTAAAAAGTTTATTTATGCTTTTTTATTGATCATTATGGTTATAACACCAAAACCCTAAAGGGCATACGTTATAAAATCATTACTCATTTTGGCAGCGGGCTGTCGGCCTAAGTTGTTTCCCCCTCGACTTGTAGGTTGTTTATTTTATATTTTTCGACGTTTCAGACAAAAAAGGGCCTTATGGAAGTATTCCTCGGATCGAGCCTTGATAGCAGCCCGATGGACCTGGCTACAGGCCCAGATAGCGGATTTGGAGTACCGCATACGCCAGCACACGGACTTGCACAAGCAGATCCGCTCGACTAAGGGCGTCGTGAAATTAGGCGGCGCCAGCCCTCCTGTGACGCCTCCGCCACAGACTACCCTCAACGGATACCGCGGCCAGTTGCCCGGTGGTTCCCCCGTCTCGAAAACGGAAGACAGTGTCGGCGCCGACGGTGCCAATTCGGACTATCAGTGCGCCAGGACTAGACCACTCGCGATACACAAGAAAAGAAAGCTGCTGCAGATCTCGGGGTTACACGCGGTGTCGAGAAAGGCCGCGCGGCCCAGCACGATCAGGTGCGGGTGTGTTCCTTTGACTGTTCCGTGCGCGGTGTGTACCGGAAGGACGGACCCGACGCATCCGAGGGACCCGCCCGACACCATGAGCAGATCCGAGAAGGTGGCTTTGTTGGATCCCAGTTTTCATCCAGTATTCTCTTTGCCCGAAGGTATGCAATTGTCTGTTTTTGTCTACTTTGTGTTGACTGTACTGTGGGAATGCGTCGCAGAGCTTTTTATCGGAGTGGACTGTATATATAAAATTTTTAACAAAATGATTTCGGTAAGCTGGCAAGGGTGAATACCAAATGGCCAGTTTACGAAGACCCACTTATGAGTAATAGGACTTTATGAAAAATATCTAGGACCTTTAATATGAATGGCTTTATTGAAACTCGGCAGAATAATTGATAATTTGTCTTTTTTTTAGGAAAATCACATTTTTAAACTATTTGTTTATTGATAAATATTTATTACTGAAGCATGGCAAAAAAATTATTCCAACTGGACAGGCCCCCTTTTTTAAAATTCAGTTATGTACATTCCGTTAAGTTCCGACTTACTAAGTCAGAATTTTATAATTCCGACTTACTAACTCAGAATTTTCTAATTCCACACTAACTCGGAATTCGCCTTCATTTCAGAATTCCTACTTATTACTGATTATGAAATTCTCCGTAAGTCGAAATTCCGAAATACTAAGTCGGAATTCCTAGATTCGAAATAGGAATTATAAAATTCCGACTTACTAACTCGGAATGTTATAATTCCCACTTACTCGGAATTTTACAATTCCGACTTACTAACTCGGAATTTTATAACTCTGACTTACTAACTCGGAATTTTATAAGTCCGACTTACTACTTGGAATTTTATAATTCCGTCTTCGTATTTCAGAATTCCGACTTAATAATGGTGGATTTATGCAGCAGTTTTAAGTTATAAGTTTTTGGTCACAAGGAAGAATATTCGTCTATGATTGGTTGAACTGTTTATTCCAACCGAACATTTTCGAACATTCTTATGACTTAAAACTGCTGCATAAATCAACCATTACACAGGATTTTATAATTTCGACTTCAGAATTCCGAGTTACTAACTCGGAATTTTATAATTCCCATTTCGAATCTTTTAATTCCGACTTCCTATCTCGGAATTTTATAATTCCGATTTCGTATTTTGGAATTCCTAACTCGGAATTTTATAATTTCGTATTTAGTTATTCCTACTTACTAACTCAGAATTTTATAACTTCGACTTACTCGGAATTTTATAATTTTGACTTCAGAATTCCGACTTACTAACTCGGAATTTTATAATTCATATTTTGAATATAGTAATTCTAGTATTGTGGAATTCCTACTCACTAACTGGGAATTTTATAATTTCTTATTTAGGACTTGAATACTTACTAACTCGGAATTTTATAACTCCAACTTGCTCGGAATTTTATAATTCCGACTTCGTATTTTGAAATTCCGACCTACTAACTCGGAACTTTATGATTCCGACTTCGTATTTAAAAATTCATTCTCACTAACTCGGAATTTTACAATTTAGTATTCAGGAATTCCTACGTACTATCTCGAAATTTCATAATTCGTATTTCGAAATTCCGACTTACTGACTCGTAATTTTATAATCCCGTCTTCATATTTCACAATTTCAACTTGCTAACTCGGAATTTCATAGTCCGTCTTCGTATTTCAGTATTTCGACTTACCAACTTGGAATTTTATGATTCCCATTAAAAATCTCGGAATTTTATAATTCCTATTTTGAATCTAGGAATTCCTATTTTGAATCTAGGAATTCCTATTTTGAACCTAGGAATTCCTTTTTTGAATCTAGGAATTCCTGCTCACTAACTCGGAATTTTATAATTTATTATTCAGGAATTCCTACTTACTAACTCGAAATTCCATAATTCGTATTTCGAAATTCCGACTTACTGACTCGTAATTTTATAATCCCGTCTTCATATTTCAGAATTCCAACTTGTTAACTCGGAATTTCATAAGTCCGTCTTCGTATTTCAGTATTTCGACTTACCAACTCGGAATTTTATAATTCCCATTAAAAATCTCGGAATTTTATAATTCCTATTTTGAATCTAGGAATTCCTATTTTGAACCCAGGAATTCCTTTTTTGAATCTAGGAATTCCTATTTTGAACCTAGGAATTCCTTTTTTTTTAATCTAGGAATTCCTACTCACTACTGACTCGTAATTTTATAATCCCGTCTTCATATTTCAGAATTCCAACTTGTTAACTCGGAATTTTATAAGTTCGTCTTCGTATTTCAGAATTTCGACTTACTAACTCGGAATTTTATAATTCCTATTTCGAATCTAGAAACTCCGACTTACTAACTCGCAATTTCATAATTCATACTTCGTATTTCGGAATTCCGACTTACTAATTCGGAATTTTACAATTCCTACTTATCAACACGGAATTTTATAATTCCTACTTATCAACTCGGAACTTTATAATTCCTACTTATCAACTCGGAACTTTATAATTCCTACTTATCAACTCGGAATTTCATTATTCCTACTTACTAATTCGGAATTTTATAATTCCTCATTCGAAATTCTGAAGAATTATAAAATGCCTAGTTAGTAAGTTAGAATTTCGAATCACGAAGTCAGAATTATAAAATTTCAAGATACGAAGTCGGAATTGTAAAATTCTGAGTTACTAAATCAGAATTCCTAGATAAGAAATCGGAATTATGAAATTCCAAGTTACAATGTCGGAATTTGAGAAAGAATATTAGTGTGGTCCTTCTACACCTTTGTTTATTAAAACAATGAGGTAGGGGATATTTGGAAAGGTTGGCAATAACTAATCAGCTTTAAGAACTTTAAAATAAATATGATTTGATCAGAGTTGACTATTTTCCAGTTTGATACTGACAGTTTTAGACAAAATTGTCGTTTTGAAACCCAGTGAATCAATTACAATATTCATTAGTACTTATTTATGGAGATTATTATTATTATGGACCACAGGAATATTATTATAAAGTCAAACAATATCTTCAATGAATACATATTATTATTCATTCATAAGAGAATAAATAAAAATGTATTAAAAATTATATCTGTTTATTATTTGTTATACCTGCTGCAGATTATTGAGCATCATAATTTTTGCCAAACTTCCACATACTCATAGCATTACTAATGAGTAATGACATCAATATTACGAACTGGTTGAATCACATTGATTTATTTTTCAAGGTCTCTTTTGTGGTTTCAATAACACCTTAGGAAAGGACCCAAAAACAGATGGCGGAGTTTTCGTGGTTGGGTGATTAAATTATCCATCATTTGATTCCCAATTTACTGCAAACAAACTGGCGCTTGCTTATCCACATGTTTTTTAATGTTTTAATGCAACCAAACATTGTATTGAGGATTTTACATCATTTATGTAGATAGCCAAAATAATACCAGAAATAATTTGATAAGGTGCTACAGCTGTAGATTGTGATATCTTTTATTCACTGACACAAATGTGTTTGTAAATATTAGGTCATAGATAGTATACAGAGTGGCAATTTGAAAACTTACAATCAGCCTATCTTTAGAATGAAAGTAGATATTGAGAATGGCTTGAAAGGGTTTGTTGGGAGATTTTGAGGGGAACCTAATTGTTGTGACTACTAAGCTACCCCCAGCAGCAGTCAACCCTATCAATAAATTATAATGACAACCCCCTAATGGTTTTGACAGATGCTGGTAGAAGGCTATAAAATAGGGCTGCACTGTATGGATATTTTTAAATAAGGGGGAAATAAGATATTCAATACAGTTTTCCCTTTTTTTGTATCAACTGGAATATAACATGAGTTATAGGAAATCACTGGAAATATTTCAAGCAATTCTTGATATCTCTTTTCAATCTAATAATATAGCTGATTATATGTTCTCAAAATATTACCCTGTAGTCACACCAATTACTTAATTTATTTTATAAAAATTCTGAAAATCAAGAAGAACATTCGAAATATTCATATATGACAAATTCAAATGTATTAATATTAAGTTTGTACATATTATGTTCATGATGAATATTACAGGTAAGGCACTCCAATAGGTAATTCGATCTTCAAGGCAAGATGCATGACTACAAAACTAGATCTCTTTATAATCTGAACATAGATATGGTTTGCTTGAGTTAGGCCCAGAACTCAATAAGTACTTGTAATTTTGTGATTGTAATTTTAAAAAAGTCTGATTATATTAAACATTTACACTAGAAAATTCAACTGAAATACAACTTTTGTATTCGAACAGTATAATTCAGATTGATTTAGCACAAATTTGAAGCAAATATTTTGAAAATTAGGAATTGTTCCTGTAAATATAAAAATGTCTGAAAGTACTTTCCATATTTTGTTTTTGTAATTAAGTGAAACATCCATGCAGTTCTGTTAGACAGAAGAAAGCAGGAGCCCATAGAAACATTGTTGAATATCTTGGGGCTCAATGATTAACTAACTGAATTATAATCTGTAATAAATTTCGCAGATACTTCCCAGAAAATTCACTTTGAGGCTGTGATGAAGACACAGGAATGGCAGCAGAGAAGTAACCGTATGAAGACTTACAAGGTATTATCAAAATCAGAGAGATTGGAATCCAAATCTTTAGAACATAGAACAAGAAAAATAGATCACCGAAAGAAATATGGAAGAATGCTGAAACCCAGCACGATTTCAGCATTATCTGCAAGTAAGTTAAAACATACAATTTTATTGAAAAGGACTGTTACACAAAATGTATTTACTTTCGTGAGAATTTGTCTTTTAGCTAAACTAGAAACTTTGTGTTTTCCGAGAAATGTAAAACTACTGTTGGCAAAGAAATATTAATAAAATGACAGTTGCTTTTCCTATGCCTGATTATCTGAACATTTATCAGTGTGATGCTGAACATCGGAATTTTGTTAAATTATTTCCAAAGGGTTTATAATCAGTTCAAGAAGCTATCCAAAATCAATAAATGTAGTACATCCATAAATGTCTTCAAAAGTCAAGTTCTCCAGCATATTGAAAAAATCTGTAACTAATCAATATGATATTTTGAATCATTGTGGAATCGAAATTCCAAAAAAAATTGAGGAAACGAAAGAGGTGTAGATCGAGAGGGAAAACGGAGAGCGCGTGAGAGAAGGGGGGGAGGCAGAATCAGATAAAAACATTATGCTTGTCTAAGAAATTAATTAACATAACCAAAATAACATTCTTCATATGTGAAGTAAAGGAAGACAAATTAACTTTTTGGAAGCTTTGGAAATAAATTGAATGAAAACCCCAATTTTGAAACCCTTAGGGCCGGTTGTTTATTCGGAGATGATCGACATAATCGAGCATGATCTTGGTTCAGTTAACAGATTATAGCCAATCAAATCGCTAGCTCTGTAGCAACGGCACCAATATTTGTTAATCTGGGAGTTACCTTGAACTGAAAAATCGGCCCTTAATTAAATTAATTAAAATTATGTAAATCTCCTTCTTTGAATTTGTGAGTTTTGATATGAAGGTTGGACCCACTGATATTGGGAGTCTTTCTCAGATACTTTGTCAACTCACTTTGACATTCAGGTAGGTTTCAGGTACTTTCCCAACTTGTTTAGTAGTACCAGTTAGGCAATTACATATACATGTAATTAAGACCCAGAATTGCAGTCAATCTCATGATAAATATTGAAAATAAGAGGTTTTATTTTTTTAATTATTTTTAACGATAGTGTTGCTGTCCGAAGAGGGGCACTGTATATATTCCACGAATCGCCAAGCCATCATTACGACCTCTGGTACATTGATATTTGTTTTTCAGAAATCAGAAATAAGATCAGAGGGAGGAAGCCAGGCAGACACCCTCTGAGTAAAGTGCATCAGAAAAGACACGACAATGCCAAAGAGACTGAACCCTTTAACTCCCCCGCCCCAGACTACGCCGACGAAGAGGTCGATTCGATCGGCAACAACAGTAATGCTGGTCTTCACCCGTTCGAGTCGCCGAGCTCTTCGCCTCTGCTTCATATGCACTCGATTTCCGGTTACAAGAAAAATAACCGGTCCCTGTCATATGACATCGATAATATCGTCATACCTTACAGTGTTGCTGCTGCGACCAGGGTGGAGAAGCTGGAGTATAAAGAGATATTAACTCCAAAGTAAGTCAGAATACGAATAAGAATAATAAAGTTTATTCAGAATTCAATAAAAAAGCATTACATCAGTTTGTATAAAAAAGGTGAATAAACGGTTTAATTATACCCGCGAAGTTTAAAACTTGTTTCGAGAAAGTTCAGGTAAAAATTACATAGGTACAGCTTGACAAATCTAGCTCTGATGCGCGGCAGCAGAAGAGACAGTACAGTCCGAAATAAGCATGAGTTACTGTACTGGTCAGTTCTATTGTATCGGATCGCGAAGTGCACTGTGAAATTTTATTACTGAATGTACAATATTATACAAATCGTCGGAATACTTTCTCATTCTAAATTCATAGCTAGATTTAAAATTGAACAAAATGACAATAAAAATAATCTACCTGAGTTAATTGAAGTGAAAGATATCGTGAAATAACTTTTAACGAAAATCTTGAATCTATTTTTACAATTGTTTTTTTAAATGAGAATAATGACTTGATCGTTTTTATATGATTTGGAATCAAACCACGGTAAAATGGCCATAAATATTTGAAATTTTTCTGAGACCTTGTTTTTTTTAACTTTATTTTTCACTGTCAAACTATTTTTATTCCTTGTATTATAAATATGATTATTGAAGCTTAGATTCGTTTTATGTTTATAGGTATAAATCATTATGTTGTATCCAAATAATAATCTAATGTCCATTTTCTTTGATTTTTTGTACAGTTTTTCCCTTGGATATGAATAACTCCTACTATATATGATTTTCAAAAACCTTGTCTGAAGAATCTCAAGGTTTCTGAGGTGGGATTTCATGAATCCTCCCCAAGCCAGAATCCCATAATTCAATTGAGACTGTATTAATGTCCATGTTTTGAGATACTTGAATTTTGATAATAAATTTCGTAATTTCCTCAATAGGAGTATTTTAGATGTCTGTCAAGCAAGTTCTTGATACTATGTGATTCTTCTACTCTAGTATTATTTATCAATTATTAGTGGCCCTAAGCCTGGGAGGGTATTATTATAAAATGTAAATGGCATATATTTCGTTTTTTCAACATTTATTGTGAGTAGGTTATAACCAAACCAATTTTAAAACTTTTTAAAAACTAATGTGGTCTTAGTCTGTAATTCAATCCAGTTTTTTCTCCATTCAATATAACTATCATCTGCAAAACTATGAATTTCACCTATAGTATTTATGTAAAAGAGTCGTTGAGATAGATAGTAAATAGCAGTGGTCCCAAAACTGTCCCCTGTGGCACTCCAAATTGAAAGATTTTTTTATTCACTTATAGCTTCATCAATTTCAACATATTGAGTTCTATTTTCTAAATAAGTATTTTTTTTTTATAATTGATACAAGAAACCCAATTTTTTTTTCATTCAGGAAGTTACTTGACGAAAAATTGTCTTTTTCATCAATGCAGCATCCTGTGTATTTGTTATTTAAAAAAAGTGTAACTCCAATAAATATGAAAATTATAGAGGAGTTGAGTCTCCTTTCCATTATATTCAAGCTGTTCAAATTTTACTGCAAAAATCAGTTCTTAACTTGTTTATTTCTGATGAACAGCTATCGTCATATCAGCATAATAGACCGTCTGATAATGACAGATTTTCTCTTTTTAAGTCCCTTAAGTTGCTGTAGATATGAGAATATCGTACCTTCAGAACAGGTCACACAAAGTATTGATTAAGGTTGTACAGAGTACTCCTCAGAAATTAAGGTGTTCCACAGGAATCTACTTGGACCAATGGTTTTTTTAATCTACGCCAATGGTTTGATGAATTACTTTCTTGATATTTCAAAAGTACATAAAGTTGAATGTTTTCAAAAATTTTATTAACCAGATGTCAACATGTTATATATTCAATTTATGATATTATATAGTGAATACCAAATTAAAATTGTTTAATAATTTGTGGTCAATCTGAGGTCCAGCAAACGCTAAAAAAAATTTGTTGTTTTTAGGTGGCGAATTGCAGAATCAGATGCTGAGACTGAATTCGAAGCAAAAAACAATGGAGTAGTTAAGGAAATTAATCAGGACAGTGATGTAAGTACTTATAAAATCTATAATAAAACTATAACTCGAGATTTTCACTAACGAGGTTTACAAAACCACAACAATTGTAAATTACATATTTGACAAATTGACCTCTCTCATAAACTGTAGAGATTTTTTTTTTATTACCGTTCTTTCTTAAAAAATATCGTAAATAATGAAAATAAGAGGTCTGCCTCAAAGGTATTTATTGATTCATTGTATGATTGAGTTAAAAAGATGCCATTGAACAATTAAATGGATATTTCATCCATCATGTTGAATAATATTTATTCAGTCAGAAACCAACAAATTGTTTATATATAAAAGTTTGAAATATATACGTAGAACACTACTACTACACACATACAGTGACCGCCAAAAAGTATGTACCATATGGGAAAATTTTTTATTATTGGAGTATTGGAAAAAATATTCTGGGGAAAAGTTTGTGCATGTCCGATAACCTAAAAATCGATTTTGACACATGTCACGTGATCGCTAGAATGGCGGCAAAATGAAAAAAATTGTAATGCAAAGGCAAAAAAAGGGGTAAGATGGCAAGATATCAAAAAAAGTTATTTGGAAAAGTCATTTATAATTCAATTTTATACACATAAACGAAGTTTCAAGAGATAATTAAAAAAATTGAAAATAGCATTTTTTAAAAATATTTTCCCATCTATTTAAAAATATTATTTTTTTTCTTATGAATAGCTTGACTATACTGAAACATTTGCATTTTAATGATAATGACAAAACTTTCTCATTTTCTCCATACCAGAGGGCACTAAATTGAAAAAATGGGAATTTGTCAGAACCCTTGCTGTTACATCGGTTCGTATCTAACAGTTATATCCGAATTCCACGACCATTGTGATGACATGACACTCCAAAAACATGGTAATTTCCAGATTATAATCAAGTTCCGATGATAATCGTGCATGAGCGTTCCACTTCGCACATAAACTTGAAAATAGTGCGTCAAATTAAAGATTCTTAAAGTTTATGTGCAAAGTAAAACGCTCATACAGCATTATTATTGAAACTTGATTAAAATCAGGAAACATGGTGTTTCTAGATTGCCATATCAACACAATAGTCTTGGAATTCTGATATAACTGTTAAATAAGAACCAATGTAACAGCGAGGGTTCTGGCAAAAACCAATTTTTTTTAATTTAGTGCCCTCTGGTGTGGAGAAAATGAGAAAGTTTTGTCATTATCACTAAAATGCAAATGTTTCAGTATAGTCAAGCTATTCATAAGAAAAAAAATAATATTTTTTAATAGATGGGAAAATATTTTTAAAAAAATTGCCATTTTCAATTTTTCTGAATTATCTCTTGAAACTTCGTTTATGTGTATAAAATTTAATTCTAAGTGACTTTTTCAAATAACTTTTTTTGATATCTTGCCATCTTACCCCTTTTTTGCCTTTGCATTGCAGTTTTTTTCATTTTGCCGCCATTCTAGCGATCACGTGACATGTGTCAAAATCGATTTTTAGGTTATCGGACATGCACAAACTTCTCCCCAGAATATTTTTTCCAATACTCCAATAATAAAAAAAATTCCCATATGGTACATACTTTTTGGCGGTCACTGTATATAAAATTACGGCATTTATACCCTTCGACTCCCATTATAATTCAGCATTTCTTGTGACCGGAACTCATTTATTATTCGATTTTGCTAGGTCGAGGATCTGTCCGAAGAATCTGTGATCACCCGACATGATAAATGCGAGTACGACGAGAAGAAGCGTTTTCTCAGCTATTTGAAAATGCCTGCGGGCGCCGGCCGCACGCGCGTCCACAAAAGAACGGACAGCCGAGCCGAATCTAGCGGGGCGAACACTCCCGATCCGATGTCTCCGCACAACGTCGACCCGATGGAAAACACAAACTCTCCCATGACCTCCCCGCCCGCCACTCCTCTTTCCTTGCAACAGGACGAATCTTCCCTGCCTGTTCCTCTTCCCTCGTTACCGTCGATCGCTGTCATGAGGAGGAGGACTATGTCTCAGTCGAGATTCGCTAAGGATAAGGATATCAAGGACGAGGCGCAGGCCCCCGCTATTGATATTGTTGAGGTTGGTAACAAAAACAATGAAAGAGAGCGATAGAATATGTTCATTGTTTTCCAACTACAAAAGAGTGAATAAAACATTCATATAAATTATAGCAGGCTCTATCACATGATTTTTTTCTTCGGAATATGGTTAGTGATGTATTTTTGTATTGTTCTTGGGGAATTTGTTATACAGTACTTTTCTTTAATATCCCCCCTTTTAGTTTTTGAACGCGTCAACTCAAAAAATTGAAACTTGGGATAATGAAATTGATGCATGAATACTATATTTTGGAGTAAAACTAACAGATGAGACTTTAAAGAAGGCGGCTGGGCGCGATCTGGGAAAAAAATTTAATGAAAAAAATGGAGTCTTGTGACACATCCTTTTGAAGCTCCTGACGAATACTTCACAACCCTAGAAAATAATGTCAATATCTTCAACTACTACAAAATGGCGGAATATTTAAAAATTACCTGAATACAAACACATTAATATCGATATATCTAGAAATATTTGTTTTTCTCTGCCTTATGGCATCCCAACAACCCGATAAACTTTGACAACGACCATCATTGTTCAGTTAAAATATTCTCATTTAGTTTTCGGTTTTACTAGTAGGTAGGTACCACGTCAACTATCTCTAAAATGGTCAATTCTCGTCCATTGGAAGACAAAATCGAAGCGATTTTTTTACGGTGCGACGCGTAACTTTCACGAAACCGAAAGAATTTTTATTGGTCTTTTCCCGAATCGTTCCATCTGTAGAAAATATTTAAGGGAACTTGTATCCAAATTTAAATTCGTCCATTCCGTAAGAACAGCAAGTTCAAATAATTGGTGAGATGATAGTAAATCCTCAACAGTCTACTTCCTCCGTCGCGAATGTTTGTGAGGTGTGTCCTGCTACTATGTGGAGACTTTTGAAGAGAAATAAGTATCATCCATACAAAATCAAAATGGTACATCAGTTAACTGAAGATGACCCTGATCGAAAAACAGAATTCTGCGAAATTATGACGTAAACCATTGCAAGGCATCCTACCTATCTCCACAACATTTGTTTCAGTGACGAATGTACATTTTTTCTCAACGGCAATGTTCACAAACTTCACAAACAAAATTGCCGTTATTGGAGTGACACCAGCCCTCGTGTTTTCCGGGAAACTCATACTCGATATCCAAAAAAAATTACGTTTGGGCAGGAATATTGGGAAACCATATTGTAGGACCTCTATTCTTCGAACAAAATTTAACAGGGGAACTGTATTTGAATATGCTTGAAACTACTGTTGACCCTATAATCACCGAAATCGTCGAAGCGAATCCTAATGAATTCGATGTGGATATTGTATTCCAACAAGATGGTGCACCACCAAATTACTCCAGACAAGTAAGAAACTATTTGGATAATTCTTTTCCCGGTCGTTGGATTAGCCGTCGAGGTTCTACGGAATGGCCAGCCCGCTCGCCAGATTTTACACCTTTAGACTTTTTTATGGGGCTATTTGAAGCAAAACGTGTACGAAACTGAACCTGCTTCAATATTGGATTTATGACAGAGAATAATAAATATTTGTAGAAATATCGACGTTACTGTGTTCGAAAATGTCCGGCGTGAAATATCGGATTATGTCAAGAGTTCAAGGCAACCATTTCGAGCATCTTCTGAACTGAACTCAACTTTCTTCTTCAAATTATGAAGTTGAACGTCGATATATTCAGGTAATTTTTAAATGTTCTGCCATTTTGTAGTAGGGGAAGATATTGACTTTATATTCTGTGAAATTTCAGTTGTCCTGTGGAGGCGGGATGGGTTAAGGAACCACTGAATGGACGTTCTAGGGCATTGAACACTTTATAGAAAATTCTGCACTTTGAAAAATTTCCTATTTTGTAACTCCAATTTAAGTTACTGCTTTTTTTGAAGAAACAAGGTATTAATATTGTTTTTAAGTTTTAAGACTATTTGGGTGAGCATATCAAGGCCGATAAATTGACAAACTAGAAAAAAATGGAGTCTTTAAATTAACTTGCGATCCTGTTTTATTTCGGAATACTGGTAGTACTTCCAAAAAACGCAAAACTGAACTTGGGAATTCCTATGTAAACGACAAAACAAATTCAACTTTTGCTGCCCATCTGCTCGCAAGAATATCATACTTTTGAACATGATTTTGAATAACTTCAAAGTCAAAATATACTTTAATGTCGGAAGTTTTTCAACGTTTCGACAAAGCTTTTCAACTATAAATGATTTTTTTTTTAACAAATACACAGTTTCAAGTATGAAAATTGGACAACTGTTGAAATTTTATCTTTTAAAAGCAGAGGTCGGCATGAATCCCTATACTTTGCATACATATAGCAGAGCACGCTTCTACAAAATTAGAACATTCTGAAAAAGATAACCACAACAAACTCCCCAAAAAGCTATTCCATATGACATACGGTTAGAAAGAAATTAATGAAGGGACCAATTCTCAGAATTTTAATGACCAAACTGAACCTAATAATGCCCCTCTGTTGAATTTGTTTTACAGGTATACTAGATTAATGTAATTATGTTAATAATCAACCAATAATTGTCAACGGCCGATTGAATGGAGGACAGGTACAAAACTGTCCCCTGTAAATCTTACTTTAGAGGAGTAGTGGAGACAAGGATATTTTGACTTAAAAATTATTTCATGACTTCCTTATTATTAGAGATAGTATTGTTTTGTTACTGTCTTTTGTCCTTAAAAATTGAAAGATGTACCTGTTATAGAAAAGAACTAAATACAATAAAATAATCATTAGATTTAATATTTTCTTGCCATAATGACTTCAGCAGAAATCTCTTCCTAGCTGTTGTTTCAAAGACTTGGCTCGGTTCCATAAAAACTGCTCAAATCATTGTTATATCGTCTAGTCTAATTACACGAACTGTATTATAACGAACTAGAGCGACTTCTCTCGTATTATCCTGGAGGCCCAGAATATTCAAGAGAAACGCTTTGTAAATATAAATATCACGCCGCGAGTGAGGAGACAGTAACAGTAAAATGCAGTTAGAGTTCGATCACTGACAGACTGGTTTGAAATTGAATAATTGTGATATGAAGTTGTTAGATTTTATGTGTAATATAAATTAGTGTAAAGCCGTTCAGACTTTATTCGTTACAGGACGAACAGTATGCTATCAAATTCTTCAGACTTCATATAACAATAAACATATCACTCTCACTAATTTATTCGAATG
This sequence comes from Chrysolina oricalcia, assembly GCA_944452925.2. Taxonomy (NCBI): domain Eukaryota; kingdom Metazoa; phylum Arthropoda; class Insecta; order Coleoptera; family Chrysomelidae; genus Chrysolina; species Chrysolina oricalcia. The sequence goes on from OX101814.2 coordinate 58,075,710, forward strand.
CGACATTTGGTCTAAACGGATTTTCTTATAGGTCCCCCCCTTCGATAGAAGACTGTTCCCCATCAGCGACGAAACCTACGAAAAAATGCTGCAGCACATGCCCGAGAATCACAAGTTCAAAACTAACGCTCGGTCGCAGGACTCGGCAGAGGATGGAGGAGCGGTCAGCTATTTGGATCAAAAGGTCGATTCTCCGGATAGCGAGTCTACGGAGTCTGCTATTGGAGAAGATTGCGAAGAGGACCCCAACGATCCGGAGTGGATAGACATGGAGAGGATCCACAGGGAGCGTTATAAAAGATAGAGACTATCACTTGTTTAGGACCTGATTAATGGTGAGTTGTAAAGTTTCACCTGGGCAATGCTTTGTTGCTTTTATTGCAGGGTTGCCACCAACTAGAAATGTCAGGAAATTTAATTTTTCAAAAATGCCAGGGAAAATCAGGGAATTCGGTATAAAGTCAGGGAAATTTGGAGTATTCTGTTGTCTGGAAAGTCGGTAATTTGAAACAAATTATTAATAAATAGAATAAATTTTCTGTTTTGTTAATTCCCTATATTTTTGCACAACTGTATGACAGACAAGTCAAAATATACTGTATTGTAATAAACTAAACAAACTTACAGACTAAGCTTTATCAACTCGATGGTGATGTAAATATTAATTATAATGGACATTTACATTTACGAAAAATAAATTGTAAAACTCGTTTAAATCGATAGTTTCTAGTCTGAAAAGTCCATTTAACAAAGAGTTCTATATTTTTTTCATTTAGAAAAAATGTCACATTTGAAAGTGTGCCGCTGACGTCACGTTCATCGGAAACACCCCCCACCATGTAGTGCGCTACCCCTTTTGTTTGAAATGTTTTGCGTTACCTATTTAGCGTTACGTACTTCTCGATGCGTTGACTAATGTTATCTAAGAAGAACTATTTCGTGAGTGCATCAAGTGAGCCGGGCGCGACGAACACGGGGAGATAGACTATGCGGCGATTGGGAAGTGGACAGTTGAATAGGACAAGCGTCAGGGGGCGTCAGAAAAATGGTGCTGTCACAGCTGTCACATAGATTTTGAAACCAATAATTCTTGGGATTATTGTGGATAATCCCTGTATAGGATATCAATATCAAATCTACACTGGATACTATTGATGCACGTGTATTGGTATCAACTGAAAATCATTGCTTCGTTGTCGCTGTTTGCTGCTTGTTGCTGTCATTCAGGTGATCTCTTTCCTATCTATTCCCCGATACATCTAACTTTCGTTGCCCTGATAAGACTATGAACAGTTTCGCGCGTACCGACTCCCGAATTTTAGGTAATAGTTTCGCCGCGTATTTAGATGATTTGAGTTATTTTAAGTTAGAACCTGTGTTAATTTCCAATAAATTATGTCTTTATTGAATAAAGAATTCCTCGGGATCTGCTTATTTCCGTTTGTCTGGTAACCTTTTTCCCTGATTACTCGTATTTATTTGAAGAGTCTCATTGGCTCATTACAACCATAATCCACGTTCTGAAACAGGCAATACCGTTCTCCTTAAAAATATAGCTTCTAGCTTGATAAAAGCCATTGAAAAATAACTAAAACTATGTCACTTGATCAACTCGGAGAAAAAAAAACATATATTACTTATTTGTATTGTATTTATGGTTCTAAAATTTTCTGAACGGGCCTTCCTGTTGATGAAAAACGAGCAGTGGCAATACCGCAAATCGTAAAAACGTGCTCATTATTCATCGGGTGAAATCAAATCAGATAAAGCAATAGGTATCTAGGATTTTAATTGTGACTTTCACCTCTTTGAATTTAGTGTTTCAAGTATATTTTTCTGAATCTTTACTAGTACCTAATATTTTTTGATAGATCAAGGTCTTTTTTGCAATGACTAAAATTTTAAATCTTTCTTTGAACTCTGTTTTGAATACAATAACATAACGTAAAGTACTCACTTGGAAATGTTCTTCACAATACCATATATTTCCGCTTTTTACACAGGGTTTATTTACTACTTCTATACACATTTTACGACGCGCATTATCTTTAGGTGCATAAAAAAAATGGTTTATTAGAATTTTCACTGGTGTTCGGACAACCGGGTACAAAGCACTTTTTCGACATGTTACAGTTATTTCAGGGATACAGATACAAAAATTTAAAAAAATTGTAGAACACAAACAACAAAAACTTTCAAAACCGCAATAACCTCAAATAAGAAATCACGTATGCATCAGCATAGATATTTGATGGAACTGCTTTACTTGTATCCAATTTTAATGTAGGCAAACCAGTTAAACAGAGGCAAACGATTCTTATTGGTTTGCTCTGTGGAACAGACAACTGTCATACGACACATTATAGCCATATTTTCTCGTGAAAGTATTTCAAATAATTTCAAAACACTCTATTTTTTTCATGGAATTATTTCGAACAATGACGTCACAACTGTCAAATATTGAAAGTATTTCAAAATCACATCGAGAGGATGTTTCAAAACAGTATGACGCACGTCAGGTGAAATTCTTTAGTTTGACGACGTCGAGTTCAAAAACAAGGAAAATAAAATAACTTTTTTTTCTGAATCGTCCAGAGAAATTGAAAGTTTGTGAAATGTATGGTGAAAATCCAGCTGGAAGATCTCATATTAACAGTAGACAATGCAACTGCAAATGACACCCGAAAGTGTATGAAAGATTCATAGTCTGTAAAATTTGTAATCCAATTCTCATCCCTGATGGGACTACTTGGGCTGAGATTAAAAAGTAAAAATACGTAATTGACGAATTCCTCATCTTCTTCATGCCACTGTTGAATCAAATCATTAATCAAAAGGGTTATTTGAGAACCCTTCTGCTGTGTTGATACTAATATGGGTGGATTTAGTCAACTTTAGCATAAGCATTATCATAAACATAACGGTAACATCAAAGGTTTTTAGCATAAACTTAACATTGTTGTATAAATAGCAACATTTGATATAACAGATTCAACTTTCGCTTTTGACATAAATTTAGGCACAATTTTAAAATGATGTTGACCAAATGCACTTTAACATGTCCATAATTATTTGAATTCAATGTGGTTTGTTGTTATTCTTTTTGCTCGAGATGTGACAACTTTGAAGTTATGACGTGATTCTTTCGAAAACATTCATTTTCGCAACAACAAAATTGATGCCGTAGTTATTAAAATGTGGTTTCGAAATAATTTCAAAATCCTCTTTCGAGAAAATATGGCTTAAATTTGAATGAGAATTTGAGATTCCATGGTGCACAACGTGTAAAACCTTGCCAAGTCTAGTTTTGATGACGTGTCGTCACGAATCAGTTTTATTCTTATTATAGAGAAACTAGCGGTCAGAAAAAAAATTTAAAAATTCTGAGTGATACTAGTGTATGTATATACTTTCTCATTACAGTGTTTTCTCATATCTCGTGGAAAGGTCCATTATTATAGATTCATTACAGAATAAATCTTTTTTCATATTATATGTCCGATTCCTCAAATCAATTGTATTATTTATTTATTTATTCACTTTCAGAAACAGGATGCTAACATACTTAAGAAATGTCGTCTTGTGAATAGCTTAAAATTAAAATGTAAAAAATTACGAACAGGACATATTAAGTCATGGAATATTATGAATTTAGTCAGGGAAAACCTGGGAAAGTCATGGAATTCACAAAGAAAAAGTTGGTGGCAACCCTGTATTAGGTGTTTTCAATTGAAAACTCCTTATTGTTTCAACCTCAACTTTGTACAGAATGGATATTTCAGATTATTTTTTTGAGATTTATTTTTATTCAGGATTAAAATTAACTCTGCCAGTTTTCATCAATGATCATCTTGAAATAATTGACGATGTCACGTGGAAGAATATTTCATTGATAGACAATCTTAGATGAGAATATTAACTAATCAATATCTGTATCTTTACACAAATTTTCATAACTTCAGTTTCATTTCCAAGGCCTCAATGTTTTTTTTCTATGTCAAAAACGGAAAAAGTTTATTAGACAATTTTTATTTGCAACTTTGGATACACCACTAGATTCTTAGTTGTTCTAAATAAAAACCATCAAAATTTCATTTAAAAATATTGGTTAACAACGAAGTTACAACTTTAATTTTGGATTTTTTATTTAGGCTATAGACTTATTTAAAATCTGGCAACACTGTCTATACAAAGTAGACCACAAGTGATCTTGTACAGTGAAAATCCGAAGTCAATAGCTCATTCATATCTTTTTATGAAATTTTGATGGTTTCTATTTACAACGACTACGAATCCAGTGGTGTAGTCAAACTTGAAAACAAAAATCGCCTAATAAACTTTTGCCGTTTTTTGGCAAAAAAAAACGAACGAGTTTCTTGGAAATTAAATTAAAGTTATGAAATTTTTTGTCAATCTACAGTTTTTGATGCTCCAACAGATTTGAGTCACACCATTCTTTGATTTTTGCCAAATCTTCAGTGATGATATCATAAAAATCACTTTTTTCATTGTCCTGCCACAAAATGGTTGTCATCGGCTATCAAAGTAAACATTCCAGTCATATCTAAGGTAGTGAGAACATTAATGTACAACAAAAATAAAATTGGTCCCAAAACAGACCCCTGTGGCACTTCCCATTGTATTTATTTTATATCAGAATCTTGAACTGTGCTTACTAACTGTTTCCTAATGAGATGTGAGAATGCATCAAGTTCAGAGCTATCCCCTGAAACCATATTTTTGAAGTTTTTGCAGCAATATAAATGTGATTGACACAGTCAAAAGCTGCCAAAATTAATATTGTTATATACCATCTAGAATGCTTGTTCAAAATATCGGACTGAATAAAAATATTTGATATTCATATCAGTGCTGCTGTTTTAATGATTTATCATTCTATGTGAAGGTGGTGGCATTAAATTCAGACAACCATTTCAAAATCATTTATCTACTGTTGCAGCCGCACATATTTTGAACCACTGTCGCCATATTGTATTTAAACCAATTGTTAATAGATAAATGAGACATTCTTATCATCTGGTTCAGTTTTTGTACCACCGCTCCAGTTGATGAAAATTTCCTAAAATATTTGGTTTTTGGACTGGATATGCATCACTTGCAGAGTACCCCTGTTTGGAGAAACAAAGAGCCTGCTTTAAATTTTATCATAACTGATTTCTGCAGTTTTTTCTTTTCATGAGAATCTGTTAGTGTTTTTTTTCCAACATAATATTCAGGAATAAATAGAAAAAAAAAGTTTCAGTGATTATTTATGCATATGGGGCAGTGGTACAAAAAGTGAACTGGATATGCATGACTTGCAGAGTACCCCTATGTTTGGGGAAACAAAGACCCTGCTTTCAATTTTATCATAATTGATTTCTGCAGTTTTTTTCCTTTCATGAGAACTTGTTTTTTTTTTCAACATAATATTTAGGAATAAATTGAAAAAAAGTTTCAGTTTTTATTTATGCATATGGGGCAGTGGTACAAAAAGTAAACCACTATTTTTTTGCAAAAAACATGTGTACTGTGATAAAATATTTACTGACTTCGAATTATATTCGACCTTTCAACACCAATTGGCATAAAATATCAAATAAAACAACCTGAAAACTTACTGCTCCAGTTGGGTGGAATATTATTTCAAATTCCGCTCCATTAAGGGTTAAGAGCATTGTACAATTTCATTCGATGATTGGACATCTGTCATAATGAATCTGAGATAATGTCCGTTTTTTCCTTGATGTATTTTTCAAATTTAGTTTACTTTTGTTAATCAAAAATATTTGGCCTTAACTTACAATTTTATTCAAATGTTCTGTTTCTTTTTCAGGTTAAAAACCACCCCAGTGAGAATGATGGGCTCCGATTCGAAGTTTACCTGATATTATTTAAAACTGTCAGTTGGAGTGTGGAAACCCATCACAAAAAAAACAGTTTGTAATTATTTTGACTTTTTTTATGGAGTTATTATACAGGTACAGTACTAGTAATGTGTAGTATTGCCATTAATTACTATGCTTGCGGGAGTAGTTTGATCTGCGGCATTTAATTTCGTTAACTGTGAAAATTGTTGAAAATTAAATTGGTACTCTTCATAAGAGTAATATGTATCATAAGATAGTGTTATTTGTCTTTGTTATTTTGGTTAAACTAATTTTACATCATCTACCACAAAGTTTCCTGTATAATGTTATATCTTGTAAATTATATTGAATAAATAAGTGAAAAGAAAACAATATTTATTTTTAAAACACTTAATGTTGAAAAGGACTATTAAGTTACCTGTACACTTGTCTAGTTGACAGAACGAGAATTTTTATATCCAAATATGTTTTAATATTACGTAATATAAATAAAGTGTAACATAGCAACTGTTTGTTTTTCTCTCCTTTTATGTATTTTCCAGCAAAAAGTCTTTGGGTGTAGAGGACAAGTGGATGCCATTTACCGACTTCTCCAAGGCCTTTTGGCCACCCTTTTCTTTTAGAAAATACATGATGTTTCGCTTACTTCATATGAAGTTAGCAGAACAATTTCCGCTATTTCTACTTTTTATCAGCATTGAAGTAGGTATCCTTAATTTGCCGCTAATTAGTTGCGAAGATAAAATGTCGCTCTTTTCTTTAAAAAATGTACGATGTTTCGCCTACTTCGTATGGAGTTAGCGACAAAACCTCCGCAATTTCTGACTTTTAATAATTCTGAATTATACATAATTTGCCGCTAACTAGTCGCGAAAAAAGATATGTCTCTTGAAAAATATACAATTCGCTTACTTCATATGAAGTTGCGAAAAAACTTTCGCAATTTCTACTTTTTAATAGTTTTGAAGTATCCATAATTTGCCGCTAACTAGTCGCGAAGAAAAAGATATGTCGCTCTTTTAAAAAATATACGATGTTTCGCTTGTTTCATATAATGTTAGCGAAACAACTTTCGCAATTTCTACCTTTTAATAGTTTTGAAGTACCAATAATTTGCCGCTAACTAGTCGCGAAAAAAAGATATGTCGCTCCTTTCTCTTGAAAAATATACGACTCGCTTACTTCATATGAAGTTAGCGAAACAACTTCCGCAATTTCTACCTTTTAATAATTTTGAAGTATCCATAATTTGCCGCTAACTCGTCGCGAAGAAAAAGATACGTCGCTCTTTTCTTTTAAAATATATACGATGTTTCGCTTACTTCATGTGATGGTTAGCGAAACAACTTCCGCAATTTCTTCCTTTAATAGTTTTGAAGTTTCTATAATTTGACACTAACTAGTCGCGAAGAAAAATATTTGTTGCTTTTTTATATATACTGTTTCGCTTACTTCTTATGAAGTTAGCTACACAGCTTCCGAAATTTCTACCTTTTAATAATTTTAAAATATCCATAATTTGCCGCTAACTAGTCGCGAATAAATGATATGTCGCTCCTTTCTCTTGAAAATATACGATGTTTCGCTTACTTGACATGAAGTTAGCGAAACAACTTCCGCAATTTCTGCCTTTTAATAATTCTGAAGTATCCATAATTTGCCGCTAACTAGTCCCGAAAAGAAGATATGTCGCTCCTTTCTCTTGAAAAATATACAATTCGTTTACTTCATATGAAGTTAGCGAAACCACTTCCGCAATTTCTACTTTCTAATAGTTTTGAAGTATCCATAATTTGCCGCTAACTAGTCGCGAACAAAAAGATATGTCGCTCTTCTAAAAACTATATGATGTTTCGCTTATTTCATATGATGTTAGCGAGACAACTTCCGCAATTTCCACCTTTCAATAGTTTTGGAGTATCCATAATTTGCCGCTTACTCGTCGCTAAGAAAAAGATGTCTCTTTTAAAAAATATACAATGATTCGCTTACTTCATATGACGTTAGCGAAACAACTTCCTCAATTTCTTCGTTTTGATAGTTTTGAAATATCCACAATTTGTCACTAACTAGTCGCGAAGAAAAATATATGTCGCTCTTCTCGCTAACTTCATATGAAGTTTTCGTTTTCTTAGATCTGTTTCCTAAAAAAGTTTGTTCAGCAAGTCCACAGAATAATATTGTTCATGTCTGATTTAAGATAACGGAAAAATCGAGTGTTCTTGAACATGCCTTGGATCACGACCACCAACTTGATGACAAAAGTTTTAAATTATTCAAACAGGTTTATGACCATAGGCTTCTCGATGCATCCAAGAGCCTGGAAAGTGTAAAAATAGTATGAATGCTGATAAGGGCCTTATTCCATACAGCCCATTGTTCAAGTTCATAGTACAATGAAGGTTTTTCCGCTTCAAAATGAAATCATTAGTCATTAATTTCTAAGAAATTTGTCATTGAATAATCTAAACAAAATTAATTTGGTGCAGGTATATTCCAAAAATTAGATAAACAATAAATATAGGCAATTTGCATGTGCTAACCACTCGGCGTCGTGTGTAAATTGACTTAGTTTTAGGGTAGTTTCTATTCCTTGAATTAAATAGAAATACTTAGAGAACAACCCAATTTCTTGTAATCATCAACTGGTCTATCAGGCAGAAACGAAGCCATTTAGGCCACTTCTTCAGGCATCTTACTTGTGTAACTCTTACACAGGGTTGGTTCATTGACAGTAAGGTGGCGTTAGGTACTATTTTGTAGTTGAATCTTTTTTGGTGATACAATAATATTCTGAAACTAGAAATTCCGTAATTTGTGGATTAGTTCCTTTCCAAAAAATTCGTCTTAAAGTGGTAATGAATATTTCGCCCTTACCCAAACTTTAGTTCAGAAGAGAATCAAATAATGATATTTATAATTACACCAATCGATATAGCATAAAATGGGTGATTATTTAACAAAAATAGTAGTAGGAAATCGACTGTGTCATCAACAAGTAGGTGAACAGTTTCATTATCGTAGGAATACCTAGCTCTACTGCAAATAAACTGTTGTATTATGCCTGTAACACGAGTCTCTGTTGTTATGATATACTTTTCAGAAACACAAAGTAGATAAATATGAATATACACTTTTCCAGTGCTAGTAAAATGTTGACCTGACATTATACAAAGTGAATTATCTAATATTCGAAGCACTTGCTGTATGTAAACAATATTATAGCTCATGCGTTCAGAATACTAATTTTTTTAGAGACAAAAAGTAATTTTTTTAATATAGGTATTAATTTTCTTACCACAATCGAAAAAAAGTCAGGAAAACGTTTTACTTGGACCATTTTTTCCGTGTACTATCCATTTTGTAGGACAAACGTTTTTTCTAGTACTTTATCGAATTATCTTGAGGTTCAACTGAAAAACTAACTGTTATTACAGATCGACAAGCGTAAGGATGCCTCTGAGATGCACAAACGATAGAAAGCGTGAGTAGATGTGCGACAAAGATCGACTACTGTTGAATAAGGCAGAGCGATTGAGCTCCTGTCCCACTCCAGGGTTTTGTCTACTGCGAAACCAATTCTCGGAGGCATCTTTACGCTTGTCGATCAGTAATGACTTTTTGCACTCACCAAATCTACATAATTGACGCCTAAGCAGTTTATTAGCTACCACTATCGAGAAATTTCAAAGAGGAAAAAGTTGGGAAAAGTCTCGGCTAAATGAAGCTACCATGGAAGATTCAGCCTGTTATCAATCGTTTTTGAAAATAGGCGTGGGATCCTGGTCCATATTGGAATATTTATATTCTGTTATGTTTTGGACTCGCAATTTGTTGTATTAATAATTTGTTATAAACATTTAAATACAAAAAAAATAATTTCAGTTTTTTGCTTATAAAATGAATAGTCAGACAGCAATCTGGTTGCTCCAATGAGAAAAATTGTAGAGAATTGAAATACGAACAGAATGGGAGTTTTTACGACCCGATCGGATTATTACTAACGGGGAAAAACCGGAAAATTTTGTGATTTTTTTTCCAATTCTTAACTCTGCCATTTTTCGAGTTGTAGGGTTGGCCCTTTTCATGAAAGTATTGAATCATATGTACTTTATGTGTGCACAAAACAGGCGCTGTCGGCGCATTAATTTTTGGCACAATTACAATTTGAATTTTTGTTTTGTTCGCAACGTGCCTGGATGCTCTAGTGATAATCTGATTTCAATTTCTCAAACATATTTTGAAAGTAAACTATAGTGACCAAAAACGTATCTCATTTTGCGCTAAAATGCTGCGAAATGGATGAACAATGCTTGCAAACATGGCTGAAAACGTAAGCGTAAGCGCTCGAGTAGTAGGAGAGATCGGGAGATGAGTGGAAACGTACTAATTAACCCGTTTATTAATGAATTCGATGTTCCCAACAGAATAAAATTCGCCACTGACGATAATTCAGATCGATTGTTTATGTCAACTTATATAAAGTTTCAAATTTTCAGAATTTTATCGAATTCTTCTAATGAACGTGTTACGTGCTAATACGCTTCCCCTCAGCTTCTGGTCTCTCGTACTACTCGACCGCTTGGTCGTTTTCAGTTGAGTTTGCAACCATTTTCAACCATTTCATAACATTGTAGCGGAAAATGACATTATTCATTTTGTGGTACTATACTTCTACTTTCAAAATTTGTACGAGAAATTGAAATCGGACTATCGCTAGAGCATCCAGGCACGCTGCAAGACAGTGTTTTGAGCCGCCGACAGTCGGTTTCCTATTAGTATTTTTGTTACAAAAAAAAATCCTCTATTGATTGGCCTGAATACCAATTGTCCACATTGGGGAATGCATAAAATTCAAAATTCAGTTCTTTTCTGCCCAGTCATAAAAAATACAAGATGACTTTTATACAAAACCTTATTTAGATGATCCAAAAAACTACACAATATTCCTTGAAAAATTTAATTTTCACAATAAAATATCTCAATACAATACAATTTCAAATATATGTATAAATGCAAAACGGCCGTAAAAATACTTCAAACATTGCTGGTCAATTATTATCAATAGAGGGTAAATAACATTTTAAAAAATATATGTATATATATAATATAAACTTGATAAAAATATCCATATCTAGTATCTTACATTTTATGTAACATTACAAATATCTTACGTTTTATGTAACATTACAAATATCTTACGTTTTATGTAACATAACAAATATCTTATGTTTTATGTAACATTTTCTTTGCAGCTCTAATAAGTGGAGTAAGTGTTTTCAGTTCCATACGAATCTCTAGGAATTCATGGTTCAGCAAATCCCTAGCCGTACCTCGTTTATCAACGTCTACTTGAAGGCACAAATCGATAAAAGTTTGTAATTTGGGAGAAAGATCCAGCCACCTGATGATCTTCGGTCTACCATTGGCGGTTATCAAATATAAGGCACGTAAAGGCGGCTCTCTGAGATAAGGAGGCTCACCGTCCAGCATTTCAACAATCATGATCCCCAGTGACCAAATATCGACTTTCTTCCCGTACTTTTGCCGGGTCACTACTTCTGGGGCCATCCAGTAAGGAGTCCCCACCATGGTTTCCCTCTGCTCGTTTCCGACAACGTTTGCGCAAAACCCGAAATCCGTTACTTTCACAGTTCCATCCATCCCCAACAAAACGTTGTCGGACTTGATATCTCTGTGAATGGTCCCTCTTTCGTGCAAATACTTTATGGCCTGCAGTACTTCGAAACAGACAGCCGCTATCTGCCCTTCTTTCATAACAGTTTCGGTAACAACATCAGTCAGCGGGCCCCCATCTAGCAGTTCCATCACGACCCACAGATGCTCTTCGTAAACGACAAATGCGTCCAGAAAATTGACCAAGTTTTTGTGCTTGAAATTTTTCATAATCTTGATTTCGCTCAGCAAGAGATCTTTCTTGTGTTGTTTGGTCATGTCGATATCTTTTATAGCAACGAGCTGACCGGACTGTCGACACTGAGCAGCGAATACCATGCCGGAAGCCCCGGAACCTAAATCCTTATTGCTTCTTTCGTAGTAATCGTACGGGTCGCCAGGATTGCAGATATTTTTTATTTCCGTCAGGTAGTCTTCGTCTGATAAACCGGATCGCCTTCGCAGGAAATCTTCGTCAGAGCTATTGTCAGATTTATTCCTAATCTCTATATCCTCTTTTTTATCTTTGTCAAATAATGTTAGATCTACTAAGTTTTTGGCTAGAGTTTTTGTCTGGACTAAGTTGGTCCCATCTATTTTCCTTGGAGGCCTGGATGGATATGATGACCTGAAATCCATTATAATCTCTTAGAGAATATTTTTTTGAATTTAGTGAGTTTGGTTTTCTTATAGAAACGGGTGAGAACATAAAAAAGAAGGCCGATTTCTCATATTTATCAACATGTTGAGTAAAATACGAAAAATCAGTATAAATCTTTCAGTTTTTATACTAGTTCTATCTGCAACAGACGTTACTGCAGTTTCGTCCTATACGGAAATTATCATACGAATGCTATAAACAGATTTGTTGAATATCTATCCTTAAATAACATTAAATCTTTCCGAGGCCTCTGTCATTAGTGACTTACGGTCATTAATGACTTTTACCTGTACCCGTTTACTTGCGACAATGTGGGTAAGTTGCGTTAAAAACTCACGAATAGACAACATCCAGTTGTTCATTCAGTAGGTTATATCGTCAATGTTCATGTTATTATTATTACCGAAGTCTTTAAGAAATTCTCAGAAAAAATGAATCAATAGGGTCCAATTCCTGTAAAAACTTTTCTTAAAACAAGCTTTTATTTATAAACTATTGAACTAACAAGTGAATAATTGGCCCACAAACACTCACGAGTAGATAAAACAATCGAAAACATCCAATTTAGACTATTTTCGACCAAAATCCAGCTCGAAAGACCAAACTATACAGGATCTCATTTAAAATTTTGGCCCACAAGCACTCTTGGGTGGCTAAAACTACTAGAAAAACACTCACGAGTGGATAAAAGAACCGGAATCATCCAATTTGGACAATTTTATACGAAAATCCGGCTCGAAGGACTATAAAGGGTCTCCTTCAAAATTTTTCGCTCAAAACGCCCAAAAGTAGAGTTTTTGAAGATTTTCAGACATTTTATGAAAAATATATAGGGTCTCCTTTGAAACAAATGTGAATGTCTCGTGAACGGTAGGAGCTAGAGGAACGAGGTTTTGAGTTTCTATTAAACATACACATTTAAACAGTATATGAACATCATGTACTCGAAAACGGAGACGCTTAGGAGGATAGGACCTTCACCAATAGGTTCGTAATGAGAAATTACACCAATGGCATCCTTAGGTTAGGTTAAAGTTTGGAGATACCGGGATTTTTATTTTTTATTGCAGATTCGGATTCTACGCCCAAAAAAACCCTAAATAAGTCAATTTTCAATGGAAGGCTTCCTATTTCTTCAAACTTGTGTCAGTAATTTTTGAGACAATGCTTTTTTAGACAATGGCTATTTGGTAACATTAAACATTCATGTTAAATTCACATTATTACTTTAAAACGTAAGCAATTGTTTGTACAACGATTTTTGAACAGATCTACTCATTTTATTGAGATATAATTTCAACACACCTCCATCTTTTCCTCCCTTTCCATCTCCCCATTTCCTTTTCACTCATTCCTTCTCGACTCTTACTATCGTCTTTTCTCATTTCTCTATTTTTCCCGCTCTTCTCTCAGCTCAATTTTATCTCGTGTCCATCAACCATCCCTCTCTCTTTCTCTATCTCTCTTCTTTTCTCTCATTATATCTTCCCCGCTTGTTCTCTTCATCTCCTACTCTCTCACCGTTTTTATTCGTCGCTCTCTCCCTCTCTCATCCTATTTAACCCTCATTCTGTTTATCCCAGTCTCTTCCTCTCTCACCTTCTTTATCTCTTGTCCTCTCTCACCCTCTTCATTTATCTCTCTCTATATACATTTTTCATTCCTTTCACATACCTCCAATACTCACCCCTAAGATCTCCACCCTTGTTCAATCTTCCCCTCCTACCCTCTTTATTCCTCACGCTCTCACCGTCTTCATCACTCTCTCCCTTTCACCCTCTTTATCCTTTGTACCCTTTATCTTTCCCTTGCTCTCTTATATCTTTTTCTATCCCTCTTTTTCATTCCATTCTCATCCTTCCACTTCTTACCCCTACCTTTCTCCCACCCTCTATTCCTTTCTCAGATCGGTCATCCAATCTCCCCTCACCCTTTTTTCTTCTGAAATTTTATTTTAAGAGAAATGATAGGTGAGTTTATTATTCCTGGCATTCTGCAATAATATTTTGAATTTAAGAAAAGAACTATTAATTGGTAAGGATAAGTTTATTGGGCCTTTTTTCGAATAAAACAAAATAGTGGTGTTACTTTATCTAAACATTTTTTACAAAAAATCGACCTTGTTCTATACTAGAAATCCTGGTAATTTTCATGTGTGGTAAGTTAGTAATTTGGAATATGCACGGCTGACTATTCGAATTCAAATATGAGCAACAACTTCCCCTTCATTTATATAGGTATTCAATCGTTTAATTTGCTCCATTTTGTACTATATTTGTTGTAGAAGAAAAACAGAAATAGTTGAAATTTAACGAATTCGGCAATTTTGTACACAAAAGATAAGCATGTATCAATTTTTCAATAAAATTAAATAGTGACAAAATGGTTAAGGCTTTCGCGGCCGAAGTTTTCAGTGTCACAAGGTACATCCTGAATAATCTCAAATATGTCTAGAGATTCCGTCTGCGGAGATTGTATTTATTCTGACTTGTGCGTTGTGGGGCTGTCCCCAGGGGGGGGGGTCCTCTCCCCGCTGTTATGGTCACTGCTGGTGGATGATCTGCTGGCCATTCTCTCGCTTTGGGAGGTTGATCTGCAAGCATATGCTGACGATCTGGTCCTAGTAATAAACGATAAAACCGAAGAGACGATCTCCTACGTCCTTCAGGGTATATTGGATACCATATATAAATGGTGTGAGAGGGAGGAAATGTCCATTAACCCCCACAAAATGGTCATAGTACCATTCACCAGGAAAAGGAAGCTGGAACATTTAATACCTCCTTCCATCAATGGTGTAACAATTCCTTTTGCGAGTGAAGCAAAATATCTAGGAATAACCCTGGATAAAAAACTTAATTGGAACTCGCACTTGGAAAAGACTATCCGGAAGGCTAGATTTTCATTATGGACATGCCGCAGAATATGTGGCAAAACATGGGGCATGTTACCAAAACACGTATACTGGTTGTACGTGACCGTCATACGTCCAATGTAAGATGTCTAAAAACCATGGTGTGCCGACTCAGCTGAGAAACTGTAGGATTAATCGCGATACATTTCTCGCCAGCTTGATTTAAGTGAACTGGCCAGTTTCCCAAATATGCCGCTAGAATGTGTGTACACTGTACCGCCACCGTCTGTTCCCTTGTTAGGGTTAATTTTCAAGAACAAAAGGTTCAAGTTTCGCTCACGAACATGAAATGAATAAGACACAATTATTGTAATTTATGGAACCAGTATCCTCAATCAGTTTTATTTGTTACATTTTTGAGTTTTTATGTTAACTTGTTTGCTAAAATGCAATGAACTAGAATATCTACACATTTCATATAGAAGTAATGAAATTTATCGCATGAAAATTCACCTTTAGAACCTGGGCGGGAATCGCGCGTGTTAAGAGTTTAGTCACAGAACACCTAACCTAATTGACAACAATGAATTAAACAATCACCATATCCCTGGAATGTTGACACACCTAAAATTTTATAATGACGCCATCTCTGGACCCGATTACAGAAGCTGGCCAGTTGATTCATTTGTTTTTGTCGTCTGAAAAATCAAAACAAAAGCGAATCAGTCGACACACCATGGTTTCTAGGCATCTTAGTCCAATGATAACGTATGGCTCTATAGTCTGGTGGAGCAAGGGACAAAAAAAAATGGCCATTGCTAAACTTAACGGACTACAGAGACAAGCGTGCCTGGCGATTACTGGAAGCATTCGCTCCACGCCAACGGCAGCAATGGAAGTCCTCCTTGGATTACTTCCTCTCCACATAGTTCTGGAGAGAGAGGCAAGATGGGCAACATACAGACTTTATCAAGCGGCCATTAGTCTACCGCAGGCATGTGTCATGAGAGGCAGCGGCATGCTGGAGGGCATAATAGCTCACAACATTCTAGGAATGCCCTCAGACATCATGCCTAAAACTATCAACCTTCACACGTCCTCCACTGTGGTCTTTCCCGAAAGAGAAGACCGGGTCCGGAATGAAACCAACCTATGTAGGGCAAATGAACGTTGGTTCACCGATGGTTCCAAAACTCAGGAAGGCGTCGGAGCCGGAATATATGGGACGAACCCAGTAGTGAAACGCTCGTTCAGTATGGGCAAACTAGCTACGATATTTCAGGCAGAGGTATATGCCATTGAAATGTGTGCCAGGGAGCTGAAAAATCGATACCACACACGAAAAACAATAAAAATATTTTCAGATAGTCAAGCAGCACTTAAAGCGCTTGAATCCAACTGCTTTAAATCTAGGGCAGTATGGAACTGCAGAGACACCTTAAACCGACTGGTGCAACGCAACAACGTTACTCTAGTCTGGATACCAGGTCACACAGGCCTAGAAGGAAACGAAATAGCGGACGCCCTAGCAAAAGGGGGGGCCGAAACAACGTTCACTGGACCTGAACCGGTAATCGGTTTAGCATATAGCACTGCCAAGAATGTCATAACAGCTTGGGCAGACAATAAAAGTCTCGAGTACTGGCGTAGTCTACCGGGCCTAGCCCATTCCAAAGCATTTATTGCTTGTACAAGGAAAAAACAGGACTTTTACAAACTGCTAGAACTCAGCAGAGCACATCTCAGAGTTATAGTAGTGTGGCGAAGCCGTGGGCGATGCCGGGCCTGAACACTCACGCAGGCTGCATATGACCTTCGATACGCTATGCACCAAGAAGAATCTGGATGATTCGATGGATCCGGACAATTCGATGAAGAATTCCAGAGCATTCGGAGAAGTCAACAATTAATATAAAAAGAACGACGCAGCAGACAGACGAACAGTCAGTGAAGTGAAAGTCGAATATAAATACCTAGTCCCGTGATTGTTATGTAAATTAGAGTATTGTGTTATTGTATCATTTTATTTCGTAAAATAAATTATTTCAGAGGTAATTGGACTATAAATACATTACAGTAGGTTTGCTTACTGACCACTGCAAACTCAAACATCACATGCATAAAATCGGACTTGCACAAGATGCAGAGTGCCGGCTATGCATGGAGGATGATGAAACGGCTGAACACATTCTGCGTACATGCCCTGCAGCGGCCAGAACCAGATTCTCAATATTTGGCGATACGACAGTAAGGCCAGAAAACCTGGTAAATTGTTCTCCCAATGTATTCCTCAATTTCGTCAAGAGATTGGATATACTGGGAGAAATATAACCATTGGCCGCAGTGGAGAGCCTGATACGGGCCCACTCACGTTCAAACCTAACCTAACCTAATTATCGTATTTGAATTTGGTACATTCTCCTATTCCTAATTGACCCCTTTCTACCTGTCGGCTTAATGTCGTTGATACCCTTTGTTATTTCAAAATTGCTTATTACCCTAACTGGGTTAGGCATATTTTCGATAACATTGACACCTTTTTGCCTGCTAACTGAATACTACGATATTAAGACAGCAGGCAAAAAGGTGTCAATTAATGTCAGAATAAATATAATCTCCGCAGACGGTATCTCCAGTCATCTGGGATTATTCATGATATATAAGCCTCTGAAGAAGCTAGCTACTCGCGCTAGCGAAACGTGAGGAAGAAATTTCAAAAAACGACGGCCTTTAAACCCGAGTGAAAATTGTGGCACTTAAAATTAAATAGTTTTAGCAATGGCGCAAACGAAACAATTGAAGATAGAAATGAAGGGGAAGTTATTGCTCATATTTCAATTCAAATAGTTGGCGGCGAAAATATCGAGTGACCAACTTACAACAAGAAAACTAGGTTGAGTTTAATAGTGAGGGTCGTTTTTTGTGTAAAACGATTGGTTTTCGTGCTTGTAATTGTGTAATATGGTAGATTATTGAAAAAATCGTGTTTGAAAGTGTTCAATTTTCGAGATTAAAAAGGCCATAACTCGAAAAAAAAATTTGAGATACTTACGAAATTCAGTCAGATTCGTGTTACGGAGATAAAACTATGTAAGTAACACAACTTTTTTGTTTTTTTCGAAAAAATAACAATAAAATTACCTACCTTTTCCGAACTATTTCCAAATTCTAAGCAAATGGTTTTCGAAATTAATTTAGCAGAGAATGTTCAAATGTATGCAATTTACACATTTTTTGGTTGCAAGGGGAAAGAGATTAGATCATTGGAAACAAGGATATCAATTCAATTCAGGCCATAAAATTATCAAACAAGTTGTGAGTGGCAGTCATGAACCAATTAAAATGATAACAGTAAAAATGCTTTTTGATGATAAAGTTCATTCCACATAAATAACGAATGGAACAAGATAAAGTAATAAAGTAATTACTATAATAACCATTATATAGGTGATTACAAAGAAGTCTTAGTTCCTGCTTGGTTCAAACTTATTTGCTTTGAAGCCTCTGAATTTCTTGGAACATTTGTGTGGTTTGATAACTCTGATCCAATTTCTATTATAGAATGAATGTAAGATATTTCACTTTATATGATGTTCACCCACCAAAGTACAATAAATTTAATAATTAAATGTATCTATAGAATATAGAAATAATTGCACATTTTCGTCCTTATGAAATTCAAAATTGCTCTATGAACTGTGTTTGTAGTTCGTTATTAATGAGATTTCAAGGTTGTTGCTAATAGTAATCAACTGCTGAACTATATTCATCAAAACAGTGACTAATAGATAGGCATTACAATGTTAAAACAAAAATTTAAGATGACCTAAGTTGGCTAAGTATGCAATAAAGATTTCTTGGCCTGAAATATGAATTTGAAAGGCATTTTGAATACTACAGAAAGGGGGTAAGATAATGAATAAATCTATTGTATTAGATAGGCATTACAATGTTTACAATGTTAAAACAAAAATTTAAAATGACCTAAGTTGGCTAAGTATGCAATAAAGATTTCTTGGCCTGAAATATGAATTTGAAAGGCATTTTGAATACTACAAAAAGGGGGTAATAATGAATAAATCTATTGTATTCTCAAATTGCAAGAAACAAATTCTGGGCGTGTATCACAAGAGTTTAACAGGAACATAAAATTACCTATAATATTTCAAAAACCTTAAAAATTATTTTAATTTAAAATCCTCAACTGTTACTAACCTATCATCTGTACTTTTGTTAGCCTCTTCTGGCAACCTTGGAGTAGGGTCAGATTTTGCTGATAAAACGGATTCTTTACTTTTGTGGGCATCTTTGGAATGCATATAGAGATCGATTTGTTTGGATTCCTCCACAATATCCTTCTCAGTAACGATATGCTTGTATTCCTGTCCATTTTCGTTTCCTTTCTTAATGGAGTAATTGTAATATTGCAGAACTTGTTTGACTATATGCGGGTTTTCCAACTGTTCGTCTTTGGTTATTTGAGTTCCAATCTGTCTCATCCAAGCGGAAGGAAGGCCAGTTAATATTCCCTTTTCGTTGATTGTTACATGGATATCATGGTTAACATTGGTTGGAGTTCCTATAATTGCTATATTGTTTTCCTCCCTGGCAGGTTTTCGTTTGAAGAAGGAAAAGCTCATTCTCGGAGTTGATTGTGGAGATGGAAAAAAATCGAATACGAGCGAATACTTAACTTTTCTTTGAACACTGTTAACTAATAATGCTTCTTCAGTCTTGACAAATTTTTCATAACTTAATATTACATTACTAACTAATAAAAATAAAATACTAATTTTAATTTTTTGGAATTATTAATCACCCATCCTTCACACTCTTCACAGACTTCATTTATCGTTAAGCCTCGTACTCATTTGTTGAAATTTACGTAAGTAAAATAAAAATTCACCATTGGTTAGTTTATTGCTTCTATCTCGTTTCAATCGAATAAAAACTGGGGAAATTTTATTGCATCATCGCATGAGTACCGAGCTTTAGTTAAACATTAGCCGTATTTTGTTGCTGTGATTCTGCTAAGAATGATGATTCATGATTCATGTCGTTTTATTGAACTGTTATTCCCATTCTGATAGATGGATTGGTTCTCGAGCCGTCACTTGTCATTCTGTTGCTACCGGTGGAGAGGAAAAAAACGCAGCCATTGGCAGGGTTATTCTATATATAGACAGGGTTACCGCGGACAAGATGCATATAACTCCTGGTGCGTTTACTGATTCGCTTTTGTTTCAACCAAAGTTCTTGATCCTGTAATTGCGTCAATAGAGTTTGTTCCATTCGTCAATGGATGACGCTTAAGTCGAATATAGTGGAGTTTCCAACAATCCAAAGTGCCTACTAGATAAATTTTTTGAGTTTTTGAACGTTAACATTATTTTGAGGTTATATGTCAATTACATTGCATATTAGGCTATCCAAGATGCTGTCAAACTAAAATCAAGATGGCCGCCTGAAGGCACACATTGTATTTGTTATTGTTTGAACGAGACTGATTATTGTTAATTTTCATCTATTGGAGTGAAATTTTTGTATGAAACCTTGCCGAATAAAAAACATGCCTACAAAGTGTTATGTTGTAAATTGTGGAAGCCGTGGAGATCGCGACTTAGTGAAGTTTTTAAAAATTCCTAGCTAGCTACATTTTGATAATGTGGTATATTAAATCAAAGACTAGATAGATAGATGTTTATTAAGTAGGATACCCTAATATACATAGTTCCATGTTACAAAATAACAAATTAGTAGGTAAAAATATGTAACAAGTGAAAATAATTTACTTTGCGATATCTGACACTCGGTGTGTAAAAAAACGACCAATCCAATGAAGATTTGAAAATAAAAATAGATAAATGTGTAGGCAATCATATATTACAAATAATAGTGTTGAGGAAACAGTCATAACTTCATGCACTGAGAACCAATCCAGGGGTTTTTTGGTACATCGGACAGTCCTATAGGGTCCAATAGAATTTCACAGATATCATTTTCACACTGCAGCACAACTCGGCCATCCTCACCTTTTCACAAAGACACCATCTTTACTCTAAAAAATGTCTTCCTTTTATGAAACTTAGGTAGCACAACTACTTTACGAAAATTGTACGCTTTTGGGAAATCAACTATCCAGAATTATTCATCTGGGAAAATTTATTCATGAACATATATCCTTTGGGTGACCAAATCACAAAATCGCAGTATTTTCATTCAGTTAGTTTCATTTGTAAATGAGTTTGGTAATAATAAGCATGGTCACGTTTTAGGGTAATTGCAATTCCACCGCTTATTATAGTTGAGGTTTTTAAATTTGAATACTGCCCCATATCAATATTCCTTAATGAATATGGACACTTCACTTCCATAGCAGCCACAAGACATCGTCGCATCAGGAGAACCATCAATTTATTAAATAATCTATACTTTCAACAAAGGAATATCCATTCGCTGTGAATGCCTCATCTGAAAAATTAATTGGAAACATTAATAAACAGTTCATAAATTACGAAAAATCAGTACCTACCTTGGCAACAACAACAGTATGTTCATCCATTTTTCTTGCTTCACAATCATGGGCAAATCCAGCTTCAAGATATTTATAGCCTGTTAAACTTTTGTAGGCCTTCATTGGCTTTCTTGTTTGTCAACAGCAGATATGTAATAATGTCGAATGCCGTTACTGTTGTGAAAAGATCTAGAGATGTCCATTTCACAAGGAGTGAAAGTAAAAGGATCCATGCACTTTATCACTCTCCTTTTGTCTCTATAGATCGATGCAGTGTCTTTGTTTACTCGTTCTAATGATAATAAATAAATCACTTTTAGTTAAAACAGCCATAATAACATTTCAAATCACAACTAAACAAAACTATTAGCAGTAGAAGCTAGTGCCAAACACAAACACCATTCATGTGTGCCTACAGCCGGCCATTTTTAAAGAGCCGTGGTCACGTGTTCTGGATAGCCTAATTGGTATTTATCGTGTGATTTTTCTGTTCTTTTGATACTTTCGCTCAGTTCGGTAGTTTTGCGACGTTTTTAGTTGTTGGGTTATTGTTATTTATTTGTTCTTGTGTTTTTCTGTCATTCGTAAAAGTTAGGGTAGTGTATAGCATTTTTTTGTGAGTCTCGACTTCGACATGATGACATGGTTCAATTTGAGGTTATGTCGATGACGCAGCATGCGTTTGTCAAAACGACATGTCAAGTCATCATGATCGGTAATGATTTGCCTGCCATCTATGTTAAAATTGAGTAAACTCTCTTGAAGCAATAAAAATGTCATGAATCAAGCAGGCCGTACATCAACAGTTTTGGATGACAATTTCACAGCTATAAGTAATTCCACCAGGAGTTATATGCATCTTGACCGCGGAATACAAAATTTGAAAGAGATAGAAATCTTTCAACGTTTCAACCATTAAGGCTGAGTCAAGTCTCCGGTCTGACCAATATGATTAGACCTGCGCGGTCATTTCGTTGACTTGACGACCTAATTAGAACTGTTTGTATGTGACCAATATTTTCAATAATCTGATCGGTCCGACTCATCGTCATACTTCATACTGAACGCGCGTGCCTTGTCCGACCGGTGACTTGACACAGCCTTTTAGATCACCGACTTGGTGCCTTAGATTGATCTGTTTGCTCGGAGAATTTTTGCAGCCGAGTAAGATTAATTGATAGTGTGAGGTTATGTTCATCATCATTAAAATCAATGATTTGATTTTCCCAAACAGAAACCAGCAAAATTTTTTGTATATTCGTTATTGCAATATTCAAAACGTTCAAATTTCAAACTTGAAGATTCTTTACGAAGAAAACGATGCAAATTTGGATGTGGTTATTGGTGAATAGCATGTCAAAGTCAAGCCAACGTCCGTTTCGTTCGTTTATTACCGATTGATCTGATTAATTTGTGGCCACGTGACTAAAATCTGCTCCACTCTGAGATCATAATACCGAACTCATGTCGGGGCGTGGCGCAGTGGTTAGAGCGTCTGACTTTGGGTCGAAAGGTCTGGAGTTCGAGCCCCAGTTGCGGCTGGGATTTTTTAATTTAATTTGACCGATTGAATTATTCAAATCTCGTGGCTGGACTGGGTGAGTCCTGCTCGATTCACTGTTGCGTTCCAATTAACAGTGCTGCTCCTAAGGTGGCGCATGGAGTTAGTAACAAGGCCTATCCAGAACACGTGGCTAATGACCATAGCAGTCGATGCCAAGACACCAAGGAAAAAAAATACCGAACTCGATTTTCGATTCATGTATCCGGGAACATTAGACGCGTTCGGTTTTTACGTCGGAGTGGTCAGATTAGTCTGGATCGTTCGTTTTTGCAAGCGATTGTAGGAGAGGTAAATCTTGATCGTTTGGTTATTCAAATCCGATCAGTCTTAGATTGTTCTGTTTGCTCGGATAATTTTGGCAGACGAGTAAGATTAATTTGAAAGTGTGAGGTTATGTTCACCTGTTCATCATCATTAAAATTAATGATTTGATTTTCCCAAACAGAAACCAGTAACTTATTTTTTGTATATTCGTTATTTCAATATTCAAAACGTTCAAATTTCAAACTTGACGATTTTTTACGGAAAAAATGATGCAAATTTAGATGTGGTTACTGGTGAATAGCATGTCAAAGTCAAGCCAACGCCCGTTTCGTTCGTTTATTACCGATTGATCCGATTAATTTGTGGCCACGTGACTAAAATCTGCTCAACTCTGAGATCATAAATACCGAACGCGACTATTGTATCCGTTTCGACCACAGAACTCATACTTTTATAAAGATATAAGTATGAGTTCTGTGGTTTCGACCTGAAACATCATTCAGAAAGGGTCTAAAAAATGTCAGAGGTGTTAACCAAAAAATCATTTGTGGCAATACCTGGAATAGGGGTACTGGAATCGTCCATTATGCAAGCGATTGGCTGAGCCATTCGGTTAGTCCACATGCATACGAAGGAGCTTAAGAAACACATATTCGTGTTCTAACAGTGGC
Organism: Chrysolina oricalcia; assembly: GCA_944452925.2. NCBI lineage: Eukaryota > Metazoa > Arthropoda > Insecta > Coleoptera > Chrysomelidae > Chrysolina > Chrysolina oricalcia. The sequence continues at coordinate 58,099,784 of OX101814.2, forward strand.
GGTTTTTTCGTTAAGCTGTACTCGAAAAAACGGTTTAAAGTTAGTACAGTAGGGAACAGGGGTGCGATTACGAACACTCGATCCGTAGTTAGATTGACATATGTCAGTTCTTAGCAATTATGAAAACCAATACAATTCAAAATATACTGCAATTTGAGTCGATATCAATGGTCTATATGGTAGATATAATTCTATTCTACCTCTATTCAAAGAAATTTCATAGTTTCGATTTCGTTTCTACTCAAGAACATACATCGTTCTAGCCTACGTATCGTGACAGCTCTCGTATCGAGTGTTCATAATCCCACCCCAGGCATGATTTTATTTTCTAAGTCTTTTGTATCAATTCGAATTTCAAATATATTCACTGAAAATAATTCCTCAAATGTCATTTTTCATTTTTGCATGATTTAAAATCAATTTGACCTTTGATGTCGAATAACTTCCCTCAAACAATAACGCTCCTTGTGGCTGTTTCCGGAATATTGAGTGATTTTAAGAGTTTTAGACAAATTTTGCACGAAGTTTGAACTGTAAGAAGTAACGATGCCTACGGCCGTCAGAGTCGCTAGGAGTAAGTTTTCAAATGGGATGAAAAAAGTAGCATTTTAAATAAGGAATTGGGAAAAAGGAAACAAAAAATTTCAAATTCCGTGCTTCCCAGATCGAAAAATTCATGTACAAATTAAATATTTCAGAAAGGGGATACATGCCAATTCCTATCCATTAGAATCTAGTACAAAAATGGAATAACAGCTGATTTTCAATAGAGGACTTCGGATAAGGATTCAGTGATGCCACCACACAACTTTTGACTTTAAAACTACTGGCACGTTTTTCGGCATTTTTTCTTCATGTCAGGGTTCCTGGCACCCTCAGGAACCCCGTAATATGATTGAAATTGTTCATAACGACGGAAATATTCAGATTTTCCATAAAATACAAAACACTAGGGACTTTAATTTTGTTTAGGGATTTTTCTTTCAAAATGGCGCCAAATTCAAAACTAGAGCTAGAGTTTCGTTATTGAAAGAGGTATTTTGTAGTCTAGGAAGTGCCGGATAAAGCCACCGTGGGGTCCGTAGCAAATGTGAACAAGAGGCCCTTGATTTGCATTAAGTATTAAAGTATAGAATATAAAATAAAACAACACATTTACAAAAAGACTTTCCGTGATTTAATCCGAGCAAATTTGGAGATAACACTCGTCAAATCAATATTTCTAAGTTTCTATGTTCATTATATTGAGGTCGTTTGATGTTCTTGTCCCATTGTGCTCCTTAACACATTTTAAAAACGCTTTAACGTTGAAAAAGAACATTCTCAGCTGTAGTTGGTGATTATCAAAATTAAGTGAATGCGAAACACTATTCCAACATTTGGGAAACACGATTCCAATGAATTTTATGTCAACAGTTTATAAACTTGAAGTTCCTGAGCCTCGTGCTTTTTCTTTCTGCTGTCAATATCAGCAGCCACATCTGTTTTCAGCAGCTTCGCAAACTGCACCAGTTCATTGCCCACATAGTCTTCCACATAGTCTAGGAAATAATTGACGATAGTTCTTTTTAAGATCTTTTCTGCCGAAGTATTCCAAATACACTAGTCACTTGATGGTAAGCTTCCGCGCATTTAGCTAATGCAGACAATTACAACAATAAAAACATGAATTTCAAAACGTTGTCTGGGTGTTTGATGTTCTACAACTTCTTCGAGTGTAGTAGATATAGCCTTCTTTTATGAGGTCTGTGAGTAGAGCTGCTGCTGAAATGGTCGTACTTTGTATTTCGCTTGGGTTTTCTTGAAGTTGATTGCTGATATTCTTCACTGCCAATTAGGGCTTTGGCTTTTGCCTCTATATCTGAAAATTTGGATCGTATTGCTTGGAAGTAGCCTTGTAATGATTTATAAAGAGCGTACCTATCTCGTGTTAAGATCTTGATCGGACGACTGCAACGAAGCGTTAGTCGCTTGCAAGTGTTCTAGAATTTCATTCCACGCTATAGTTATTATTCCCATTTCTAACTTTATTCATTTTCTGTAGGTGGTATAAATAACATATCTTACTTGATAGTTTTTTTTACTTTGCGCACAGGCGCGAGGCCCCCCAGGCGCGGGGCCCGTAACATTTGCTTACTGGCTATTTTGCTAACTGGCACTTGGTAGCATGCTAGCTGGCAAATGAGGCACTGAGTGTAGGGTTATTTCTTTGTCAGTGCACATTCGTTCCATGAAAAAGTTCAAAAGTAGAAATGATATTCAACCATTTTAACAGTTATGATTAAAATGTAACACATACCCACAAAACTGAAACAAAATACAAATTCTGTGATGTAATCTCAAAGTATTCAGGCCAAGAGCATTTTAATCAGAAAGGTAATAAGGTTTGTTTATCCGTGAAAGTTACCACTAAGAATATTTTCTAGATCGATCAACTATTTGGCAACTAGGAAACGTGAAATACGCAATTTTTATTAAATTCAGGAAAATGATATATTTTGAAATTAGTGCCATTTTGTGAGAAAAATCCCTAAAAAAAATTAAAGTCCCTAGGGTTTTGTATTTTATGGAAAATCTCAATATTCCCGTTGTTATGAACAATTTCAATCATATTACGGGGTTCCTGAGGCTGCCAGGAACCCTGACATGAAGAAAACTTGCCGAAAAACGTGCCAGTAGTTTTAAAGCCAAAAGTTGTGTGGTGGCATGACTGAATCCTTATCCGAAGTCCTCTATTGTAACAGGGGGTAGCACCGATTTACTCTGGATAGATACCAAACTGATCTTATGCAGAGACCATGAAAAATCATGTTCCAAATAAAATTCAGTGATTCAGTTCGAAGGCGCTTTCCTTGTTACCCTTGGACTAATTCTGAACTGAACCTCAACTGAACTGAAAAAATGATATTCCGTGGTCTCTGAGATCACTACAGGATTTACTCGATGCTACACCCTGTTTCTGTTGGAAAGCAGCTGAAGGTTCGTTCATAACCTTGCGAATATTTGCAATTTTTCTGCGATTTGACTCAATTGGCGAAAATATTGCGGTGAATGATGAATCGTCATGTCATTTTCCGGTATTGTAATAATATCTAACCCCAAATATTGAAAAACGACCAAAATAGTTGTGAATATTCGCAAGGGTATGAACGATCCTTACTGGTTCCGAAAATTGAAATAAGTTTATAAGACATTTTCGCCTTCTACACAGGCATTGCTATTTTTTTTGAAAAATAATGCAAAGAAACTGTGTCTGTGGTACGATAATGCAATGGCAGCCCTGACGAGAGAGTGGTGCGAAGTTATAAGGACATTTTTACTCCTGCCTCAATTTTAGGCTGAGTCAAGTCTACGGTCTGACCAATATGATTCGACCAGCGCGGTCATTTGGTTGACTTGACGACCTAATTAGAACTGTTTGTATGTGACCAATATTTTCAATCATCTGGTCGGTCCGACTCATGGTCATACTTCATACTGAACGCGCGTGCCTGGTCCGACCGGTGACTTGACACAGGGTTAGTTTAACTCATAATGAAACTATGAACAGAAGATGTTGTTGTCCAAAAATCGATAAATGATTCGAAAACTTTAAAAATAAATACACCAACGCTTATGACAAGAAAAACCATTTATCAGTTCAATCAAATAATTATAGATGTCGCACCCGTCATTAATGCACCGGAACCAACATCGAGTTCATACATTTTAGATCAAGCATACCCACTCGAACTTGAAAGCTTATTTGGCACTATAACATGCAAATAATTGACATATTTCCTATGCAACTAGGAAACACCAGCCCATAGCATATGACAGCGCCCGCGGCGGTTCCTTGAATAGGGGTAATGGAAAAATGTATTTTGAAAATACTAGAATTTCATCACTAAATGGTGGCATATATATTACATAAATACAAAATTCACCCAACTATAGGTAGCAGTGTGTAGACCGTTTCTGCAAATATTAAGCCGCTTCACACTCGCTTATCAGTGCTTCCTTCATAGATATTTTTTCGAGAACAGCGCAAAGAACGAACCGCTGCTGTTAAAATAAGAACACCATTGAAATAAGGCTCTCCCACATTTGCATGCGAAACAAACCGCCAAATCTCAGACAATCGCTTGCGTGATTTGCTTAGGAAAACTTGCATTACTTTGATGCCACTTCGGTTTGTCTCTATCCTACACGACCTCGTTGTTGGCCAAGAAGACTAAAAACAAGGAGGGTTTAATAAGCTCTAGCCAATCAGAAACTTGTATCATCAACGCGTCATAGTGACGTACTTGGGTTGGCAACCGTGCAACTACTCCAAAATAATATTATAGAAATCTGTAAACAAAATGGATTTCAACTTTGGTAGACTACGATAAGAGGGCGCTGCAGTATTGGATAAGAATTAAAGAGAGAAATAAGAATAAGAGCAATAGAACACTGAATGATAAGAGCTTTTATGAAGAGTTTTTCTACATTGTATCTTCGTAACATATGGGCGGGAGTGGCGGGACTATAAACTGCGCGCGCACATTTCAGCTTTTTTATTGTGTTTCGTTATTTTTCTATCACTAACCACAAATTCAAAAGTTTAATATCTGTGGCATAGAGGTAATAAATATATTTTGGTACACTGGAATATTTTTCTATTTAATCAATCTACGCAGTTATGAGGTATTGTGGTTAGAGTTCGCTAAAAATACTATGACTGGCAATTTTAGACGACTGATTATAGTTATTTTATTTTGTTTTTCTTTCACCATCCAAAAATCTAATTTTTCTTTCCCATAGCAAATATCCACTGGACGCCGCTGTCAGTCAGTCAGTTCGGCCTACTCTGTACAGAATGGAACAATATCGCCTCATCAATGATCCCTCTCTCACAAACTCGCTTACTCCTCTGGAACACCTGTCTTTATTTTACAGATATTTTCATGTTCGGATACTTATTCTGAGATATCATCCAGCCTTTCCAATATTTAGCAGTTTCATCGAGAATGACCCGTCAAGTTTTATTCTTTCCACTCCTAGTTTGTCGTCATTTTGGAGACATGCCGACTTTACATAGGGCTCTTTATTTCAACGAACCAGTGTCAAAAACTTTGTAACTTTTTTGGTGTTTACATAATTCCTATACCTCTGCTGCTGACACAGAGTGGCACTTTCATTGATGCTTTCCCAAGCTTTTTGTTAAACGCGCTGCACAGATGTCTCTCAGATGTACTTCAATGTCCGTCGTGTCATTAGCCAGGAAAGTATTTTTTTCGAATATCATGAATGAAAAATTGGGTTTTTAATTGATTGTGTCTCTCCCCAAAAACCTTTTGACCTTTTGGTTCGAAACACATATTTTATTTTCAATCTTTTTTGTACGCGATGCCCCACGGAAAGTTTTCTCCAAGCCATTATACCTATAACAACGTCCAGAAATTCAAGAAGATAATCTTATTAACCGATTTTTTTTACGTTCATGCAAAAAACAAAACTGAATTGAACTTACTTGGAGTGGAGAAACTCGTTCTTTATTGCACTGAGTGCAAAAACGTTTTTATTGCACTCATCTGTCATTCTGCTACAGCTTTATCTGTCATCATGACAAACATAAAAGTCAAATCGATGTCATATTTATAGCCCATTTTCTATGAGATTGTATTACGTTTTAAACAGGTTTGCATATTTTATACTATTGTTAATCATATTTATAACATACTCTGGGATTACAACATTACTAGAAAATTCAATTTAATAAAAATAAAATTTGTTTAATTGAATATTTATTATATTTATGAAGACAACAATTTCACGTCGAGTGCAATAAACACCAACTTTTTGCACTTGTTGCATAAATAAACTATAGTTTCATAAACATTACAGGGTATCCTTTCGTGAATCAAAAAAATTTATTCAATTAGTCAGATATAATGTACATTACTTTGTTAATGTTTCTACATTGTTTAGGTACGGTTCTGTCGCAAATCAATTCCCACTCCAATTTAAATTAAGGAAAATAATACGTGTCGTACTTTAAAGTCGGTGTGAAACAGACATTTCTATATATCGCTCTCACACGGTCAACCATCGCTCTTCTTTGCTTACTTTCACACTATTTCTATTTTAATGTTTGAATGGTATCGCTTGGTTTTATACCACATAGGCGATATGAATGAACGTTTTTGACTTTGTTTGGATAGTGAATAATGAATGCACTGTTGACGGGTTACAGGCGTTACAGCCACAACTATGCTTGGCGACACGTTTCAAATGATATTGATAACATAAACATATAACTAATAACGTTATTACCATAATACCATATATATATACTGAAATCGTTTTGTCATAATAATATGTCGTTATTAAGGTTCAAATAATGAAACGCGGACCTATATAAATATTCTATTAGTTTAGGATTTTCTAAACCTATAATTAGGAACCAAGCATTAGGCAAACATTACACCCAGTAAAACACGAACTCGTGATTATCCCTGTATAGGTATTCCGCCAGGCTATATAAATTAACTAAGATTTTATCATAACTATCTTTATGGTCCAACTTTTCATTTCCTTGCTTGTATATGCATGAGCAACACCATCAATTTTCATCGATGACTCAAAAATTTTTTCTTGCATCAACGCACTATACTAGCCAGAGACGACGTGAAGAGGAAATCAGGTAAAAAACTAGGCAAATTCAATAAATTCATTTGAATGCTAACAGATGATAAAAAACCTGTTCTATTGTATCCGAAACCACCTTTTTTTCGTTAAGAGTATTGATTTTACAGCATTCTCCTGAAAATTGCATAGACTGGCAACGTGGCTTCGATGTACCAACTCCACTACACCACCGACGAAGTCACCAAGGCGAGCTTGATTTTCACAAACATTTTCCGAGGACGGAACGATGCAGGCCCTGCTGTGTTTGTCAACAGTGCGAAAATCGTAGCGGCCGTTAATACTGAATTTACGATATGGAAGTGATACCTACAGGAACTTCTAGACTTTTTTTTATTTCTTCAGTGGAAAATAAAGATGATTTAGAAGAGGTAAATCGTTTAAAATCATAATAGCTAGTAAATGTCCGCCATTGTGGTTCCTCGCCTCGACTTCTTTTATTTGTATTTTGACGCTGACAGTACCGTAAGCGCGCTAAAATTGAATTTATTTTTCATATTTCAGAAACTTGAACGGAGTTACCAATTTCTTCAAAGTACAACAGCTGGTCTCAGCGATAAGGATGCACACGAGGCTCTCAATAAGGCCCTACTCAAGGAGAAAGGTTATGAGGAAGTATCATTTGGACTTTTGGTAACAATTCTAACAGAACCCCAAAATGCAGCAAAAAGTTATAGGGACTTAACGTTAATCACCCGAGATGGGTTTGGACTTATAGTAACAAATTTATCACAGTTAGTGCTGGACCGATACTTACGTTTCAACGATACAGTGAAACAGCAATTGATATGGCTCCTTCGAGAAATGATAAAAAATGCAGTGAGCAATGTTGATAACTTGGTGTGGAACCTGATGCGACATGCAGCAGGTGGTGATGTATCTTCAAAAAATATTACGCTTATTGAGTCACTTCTCGATGTTTTCATAGAGTATAGGAATTGGTTGGAAAAATTTCCACTCCTGATAGCATCTGTAGTTTATACATATTTAAGATTAATAGAAGATCACAATGCGCCTTACTTAGTGAATCTGCGACAGAAAGAGGTTAGTTTTTTAATTAGTATAATGCGCGAACATTTTCACGAGTGCTTAGTCATTGGAAGAGACTTAGTAAGACTTTTACAGAACGTTGCGAGGATACCAGAATTCGAACAACTGTGGAAAGATATTTTATTATCTCCTAAAACACTATGCGCTTCTTTCAATGGCGTTTTACAACTGTTGCAAAATCGAACTTCACGAAGGTTCTTGCAGTCCAGGCTGACTCCAGAAATGGAGAGAAAACTCGTGTTTCTGACATCTCAAGTACGATTTGGAAATCACAAGCGATATCAGGACTGGTTCCAACGTCAGTACTTGGCTACCCCCGAGTCACAAAGTCTCCGATGTGATATAATACGCTTCATAGTTGGAGTGATTCATCCAACAAATGAACTACTCTGCTCTGATATAATTCCTCGATGGGCAGTGATTGGTTGGCTACTAACAACATGTACATCAAGTGTTGCAGTGTCAAATGCAAAACTAGCCTTGTTTTATGATTGGCTATTTTTTGATAGCGAAAAAGATAACATTATGAATATTGAACCTGCTATTTTGGTCATGCACCACTCAATGCGTTCTCATCCAGCAGTTTCGGCAACACTTTTAGACTTCCTTTGTAGAATAATAGCGAATTTTTACCCACCTCTAGTTGACAAAGTCCGGGCGGGAATTTTCACCTCTCTTAGACAAATTTTGGATAAAAGGGTTCTACCGTCACTTTTGCCTTTATTTGATAACTCCAAACTAGATAGAGAGTTGAGGAATATGGTCCAGGAAACTTTTAGGGAGTTCTGCAATGTGATCCCTTCAGAATCATCATCGAAAGAACCTTTCAACATCCAGAATTCTACTAAATTTGATGATGCAGATTCTGTAGACTCTCGAATGGCCGCTGTTCTGAATAACCACATCTTAGATAATGATCCTGCTTTCAGTGATGACGAAGATGACCCAGGTTTGAGAATAAATACTAATCTAGAGTATGATACTGATGATGATGATATTCCATTGTCTAAAGTGAGACTTAAGGAGAAAAGCGATAAGTCTGACGATAGTTTGATAGAGGGCCCCATAGGGGAAACGCTAGTGAAACTTCAGAGTGAAACAAATGCTGATGAAAGAGTTGAACTGACAGAAAAACTAATGGAGCAATTGATTGACTTGGAAGAAGAAGATGAGAACTTACCAGCCATAGCCAAATCACTGGTGAGTTGTGTCAAGGATGATGTCAAAGGAGATATATTCCCAGATGTGCTAAGCGAGGAAAACCTAATGGAAAGTATCAACTCTCCCCTGTTCACGTTGTTCAAAACACTTTACGGTTTCAATAAAGATGAGTTAGGTAAGGATGTTTTGTACAAAGTAGCAGCAGAAATGCATCCGGATCTCCCAAGTTTGGGGTACTTACTTCTATATTATCTCAAAGTGAGGAAGTGGACGGAAAACAAGAAAGAAGACCATTCAATAGCAAGTGCGCTTAAAATAAGTGTGTACAAGGACTTCTGCCAGAGCATAGAAAAGAAAATAGACATTTGTATTTATGATGATTTATATGCTTGCCACATAGCTGATACAAAACTGATGATTTGGATAGTGCCAGATGTATACAGGGACTTCAAACAACAAACATTAAATAATGCTCAGGTATTGAGAGTGATAATTTCTGCTATAGACTCGAGGCAGTTGCAGACACTAACGGGTAAAGTGTTACAGGGACATCTTGTTATGTTTAAAGCGGAAAACATCAATTTGGTATTGAAAAATAGTTTATTGTGGGAGAGTATTGAGCAATTTTTTTTATGGCAGTTGGTCAACGCCCACGATATATCCATAGACACGGTCCTGCCATTGATTACTGAGTTAGATTACGAGCAACATTCTGAGGCCCTGATGGCCATCACCCTCATGCTCAAGCAAGAAAAACCCAATGCAGATTATATCAAATGTTTATTTTCTAGAGACATATGTGATCACGGTGATTTATTCGTGTTTACCATTATCAAATATTGGTGTGATGAGTATATAGACAAAGTTGCCGAACTAATTTCTTCTCTTCTGAGTACGAGGTATCCCTCAACTTCCCCGAACAAGCGAAAACGGTCCAGTAGTAATAAAACTTTGAGTGCGACAGTACCGAGTGCTGATCAGGTACTAGGACATTTAGAAAAACTTCGAATCATCTGTGAAAAACATGACTGCATGGCGATATACACCTTGGACTCGATGCAACGAGCTCTCAGTATTGCCCATAATAATAGTAACGACAGCCAAAGGAAGCAATTCAGCGAGTTGTTCGCATTGATGGAGGAGGAGGAAGAAATCAGTGCGACAAAGAGGTCTCAAGGGAGGGGCAGGAAACCAGCCAATAAGAATACCATAGTCAACAAGCGGCAGACGGTCCGAGAGATATCAGATTCTTCCGAAGAAAGTAGTGAGGTAAGATTATTTTTATTCAATCAATTATTTCTAAAACTATCTGAATTCGTTAGTTTCATATATACTTAATAATGGTATATAACTCTATATCAACAAAAAAACGCTCTATTAATAAAATTTAAATTTCTCATTTACAGTAATATTAGTTTATTTGTTCATTTACATGATAGACAAAGTAGATATAAAATAAGTGAGTCAAAGTTGATATAATAACATAAGATTTTAAATATAACCCAAAAATCATAACAAAAACAATTTTGTCAGATCAACACTAAAACACAAAAGAATAAAGAGCTTGAATATACATATAATTTTGGTCTATTTCAAAATGCAAATTTTAAAAATTCATCTCATCTGAAAGATACATAAAAAATACTGATTAAAACAATTAAAAATAATAGGGATAATACAAACACAGGGACCTCATAGCAAAACATTTTGAAGAAGTTCTTTTTTAAATTATTAAAATTTTCATATTTCTTAATATTGTTTGGCAAATTATTGAACAAACGTATTGCTACCCATTCCATAAAAATGTTTGTCATTGTTTTTAAAGTACACAGTACCAAAACTTTTGTAATATTCAACCCTTACCCTTAAGAGTACAACATATAACAAATCATAAAGCCTTCTCAAAAGAAAAAAAAACATTTTCAATAATTACTTTGAATTTATCAAAATATTAGAACATCAGCAGTCACATTGAAACTTTGTTATCCCTCTGCTTTGCTCTCTTATCTTCTCTACACAACTGTAATTTTTTCAAGATAAATCAAAATTACTTCACAGCACAATAAAAGAGTTAAGTCACTCAGGTGCTATATCTGCTATATTTGTACACAATTTGTACACCTATGTGAAGTTAGCGAGACAATTTCAAAACCTGTAATAACGGATTATTCCATAATTTGGCGAATTTTTGTCGATAATTAGTTGCGGAAAAAAAAAGTTTGCTCTTTTCTTTTAAAAATAGCGAAACATCGTATATTTTTCAAAAAAAGCGAAATATTTTTTTTCCTCAACTACTTAGCGGCAAAAAGCGGCAAATTATGGATACTTCAAAATTGCTAAAAAGCAGAAATTGTGGAAGTTGTTTTGCTAATTTCATATGAAGCAAGCAAAACATCGTATATTTTTTTAAAGAAAAGAATGATAAAATTTTTTCTCCCTAACTAATTAGCGTCAAATTATGAATCCTTCAAAACTGATAAACGGTAGAATTTGCAGAAATTGATTACTAACTTCATATGAAGTTATAGAAACATGTATATTTTTTTTGCAAAGAGTAAAAAAGTTTTTTCGTAACTAATTAGCGACAAAAAAGCGGCAAATTATGAATAATTCAAAACTGATAAATTGCGGAAATTGTTTCGCTAACTTCATATGAAGTTAGCGTCGTGCAACTAATTAGCGGCAAATTAGGGATACTTCAAAACTGATAAAAGCTAGAAATTGCAGACTTACTTGAATCCATATATTTTTGTAATAGCGAAACAGTTTTTTCGCCACAATTAGCAAAAAAAGCGGCAAATTATGGATACTACAAAACTGATAAAAGGTAGAAATTGCGGAAGTTGTTTCGGCTAACTTCATATGAAGTTAGCGAAACATGGTATTTTTTTTAAGAGGAGAGCGACAAAAATTTTTCTCCGCAGCTTATTAGCGGCAAATTATGAATACTTCAGAACTGATAAAAGGTAGAAATTACGGAGGTTGTTTCGCTAATTTGATATGAAGTTAGCGGATACATCGCAGATTTTTTTAAAAGAAAAGAGCGACAAAATTGTTTTTTCCGCAACTAATTAGCGACAGAAAAGCGGCAAATTATGGAACAATCCGTCATTACATAAGATTAAATATGAACACCAACATATTTAATGTGACTTTTTGTTTAACATGAGGGAGAGTGAGTTTAACATGTGTTTAATGCAAGTTTGCCAATGATATTGATATTCACATGGCCTGCCTAATGTACCAACTAGTATATTTTGTGTGAAGTGTATACTAAATAGGGGAACATTTCCAACAAAATAAACATTTCCTTTGTTAAGAAATGCACGATGCAATATTTTGCCAGAAAACTCTTGTGATATGAGTAAGTTTACTCTTGTAATTTTTCAAATATTTTTGCAGAATGGATAGCAAATATTTTGCATTTCAATAATGTTTTTCCAATGGGTAGAAAAAATAATTTTCACATTTGCTACCCATTCTACAAAAATATTCGGAAAATCACAAGAGTTCAACTTGGAATGCCAGGAAGTGTTTTGATTTTTTTTTTATATTCCTATCGGATTATGTTTTAATTTGATTCAATAAAACCTATTTATTATTTATATTATTATTTCTTATTGTTTTTGTTTAGTGTTCTGTTCAGTGAAAATATAAATTTTGGTAAAAACTTATTTTCCATACTTACTACCTACCCATTCTGCGGTTAGTAAAACCCATTAATATAATAATAATAATAAAAGGTCTTCATTCTATTTATCCTCGATGAAGTCCAGCTTTTAGCTTCTTTCAGAGTACCATGAGACATAAAAACAATATTAAAATAAATTCATGAGATTCACATTATGGCCATATAAAAGTAAACTAAGACTATACAGTGTGGCCATTTAACAGTGCAACATATGGTATTTTTTTTGATAATTGCAAAACCAAAATATAAATATTGCGCACTTAGATTGGTAGTGACTCAAAACAGCGTACAGAATACTTATGTCAAAAATATAAAAATTGTACAAGAGTAAAGTACTCTTATTTCAGAAAATTCAGAAAAATGTTATTAGGAAAAGTTGTTTACAAATTAAAGTTATGCTTAAATACCAAAACATGTTCTTATAAGAATTGTTTTTTTTAAACTTCAATAATTTCCCAAATTTTTTATTTTTTTATATTCACCCTAAGCAATTTAATAAATCAATCACATAAATCAATTGCACCTAACTTGGTTCAAATTGAAGCATATTTGTGAAATTAACATAGAGTTTTATTTCTTCAGGGAATCACAAACTTCATGTTTGTTGTACCGATATTAAACACAACTTTAAAATGCGAAATTTTTAAGTTGCGTTTAATATTGTTGCAACAAATATGAAGTTTGTGATTCCCTAAAAAAAATTCGAGTTAATTTTACAAATATGCTTCAATTTGAACAAAGTTATGAACAGTTGATTTGATGGTGATTGATTTATGAAAGTGTTTAAGGTGAATATAAAAAAAAATTGGAAATTATTGATGCTTAAAAAAATTAAAACATTTCTTAGGAGGTCATGTTTTGGTATTTAGTCATAACTTTTAATTGTAAAAAACTTTTCCTAATAACATTATGCTCAATTTTCTGAAATAAGAGTACCTACTTTACTCTTGTACAATTTTTATGTTTTTTATTTTTTGACCTACCCTGTATGTTGTTTGACTTGCAACCATTGTAAGGACTCCTAATATCGAACATACACCAACTTTCGGCAATATTTGTATTTTGGTTGCACAACCAATAAAAAAATCCCATATGTTGCACACTTAAATGGCAACACTGTATAGACATTATTATAATACGAAGACAGTAGGACAATAATATTGTGAATAATGTAATAATTTACACAGTGTTCTGTATACCTAGTAGATGGTTCTTTTACGATATTTTGAAGCGTAGGAAAGTTTTTTGGTTCTTAACTGCTATTGGCATCTTATTGGATATCTTGGGATCATTATGGGAGAATGATGTTGGGTACAAAGATGTTTTATGTTTGTATATTATCAGATAATTGTTGTATCTGGTATTGCATAATAGCATTATTCAACTCAATAATAGGATATAAATAAACATACAAAACAACACATATGTGTGCAATACTGAAATATTGAATCAAGGAATCCCAAATTGTCCTGATATTTTAAATAAATACTGTTACATTAACATGTAAAAAAGAACCGGTGTGAAGTTAGTAGCTATAGCAAGCGTTTTTATCTTACAGCCAATTTACCAGTGGCTTTTGATCCGAATGAAGTTCAATTTCTGTATATTGACTACTGAAAAGCACAAGAATAATATACCGAGAGATGGTTGATTTGAAGGCCGTCTAAGGAGCAGTTTATACTTGTCGATTTTTGAAGAAATTCCGAAACCTCCCTCAGACATGTTTATCCAAGTTCAATTTCTGTATATAGACTACCGAAAAACTCTAGGATGATATACCAAGAGATGGTTAATTTACAGGCCGTCTAAGGGGTAGTTTATTTATACTTGTCGATTTTTGAAAAAAAAACATTCAGTAACCCCTCCTTGGAAATGTTTAGCCAAGTTAATTTTTTGTATGTAGACTGATGAAAATCCCAGAATGATGTACCGAGAGTTGGTTGATTTGTCTAAGGGACAGTTTACACTTGCCGATTTTTGGAAAATCATTCTGAAATCTCCATCAGAAATGTGTAGCCAAGTTCAGTTTCTCTTCATACACTACTGAAAAGCCTAAGAATGATATACCGAGAAATGGTTGATTTGCAGGACGTCTAAGGGGCAGTTTACACTTGCCGATTTTTGGAAAATCATTCTGAAACTTCCATCAGAAATATTTAGTCAAGGTTATTTTCTGTATTTAGACTACTGAAAAGCCCAAGAATGATGTACCGAGAGATGGTTTTGATTTGCAGGCCGACTAAGGGGCAGTTTATACTTGCCGATTTTTAGAAAATCATTACGAAACCTCCATCAGAAATGTTTAGCCAAGTTCAGTTTCTGTTTATGCACTGCCGAAAAGCCAAAGAACTATATACCGAGAGATTGTTGATTTGCAGGCCGTCTAATCTTTCTTAAATGTTAGCCAAGTTTATTTTCTGGATATAAACTACTGAAAAGCCCAATAATGATGTACAGAAATATAGATGATTTTCAAGCCGTCTAAAGAGCAGTTTACTCTTCGATTTTTGGAAAATCATTCTGAAACCTCCCTTTGTTTTCCAGTAAAGGAAATTTTCATTGAAGAATTTTCTACACTTTCGCAAATCCAGTGCTTTAGTAGTTTTTCATCGACCACTGTCCCCATCTAGTCAATCATAATAAGTTTCAAATAATCTCAGTGGAAAAAGCAGCTATAATGATCAGCAGCTATAATGATCAATAGACCTTCTTTGAAGTGTGATATAAAATTGTCTAGGTTAGAAATAGTCCTTTCGTTTTGATCCAGATGAATTTGAAGAAAAAAACACTTATCGATCCACTAGGAGGAGGAAACAGTATATTGCATTTTAAAACAGTAAAATCGCGTATTACTTCAAAAAAATTATGAATTTATTTTAAAAATGGGAATCAATAGTAATAGTGGGTCCGAAAAAGTACATGATCGTATCATTCAGGAGGATAGCTACAATTGTGATGTATTTGTTATATTCTTTTTTCTAAATTGGTAGAGGATAAGAATTTTGCTTGGTTATGTAGATATTGATGGGTATAATAGACTAGCATAGAGACAATCTCAAATTGTTGTTACTGTGAAGTAGTCGCCTACAAATTCTATCTGCTCTTTTTCTGGACTTCTAAGTGGTGAAGACGATTTCATTTGTAGATTGTGTTGAAGATTGACCCATCAGAAATGTCTGATGAAAAAAAAAAGTTGATTGACGATCGATGAGAACATGAAACACGGAATTTGAGATCTCTGTAGATTGTATTAAGGCAATATCGTCTCAATAAGCTTTACCTACGGCTACTCAGTTGAATTTGAAAATCGATAAGAATAAACTGCCCCTTAGACGGCTTGCAAATGAACCTTCTCTCGGTATATCGTTCTTGGACTTTTCAGTAGTCTATATACAGAAAATGAACTTGGCTAAACATTTCTAAGGGAGGTTTCATTATGATGTTCCAAAAATCGGCAAGTGTAAACTGCCCCTTAGACTGCCTGCAAATCCACCTTCTCTCGGTATAACCATTATTGGGCTTTTCTGTAGTCATTGTACAGAAATTGAACTTTATTCGGATCAAAAGCTGAATTTAATTCACAGTCGACGCCACTGGCAAATTGGCTGCTAGATAAAAACGGCTGCTATAAAGTGGCCGCTAACTTCACAGCGGACAAAAAACACTACCTCACTAGACGGTAATGACACAATAGATATTTGCTGGAGGTAGGATATCAATTTTATTCATTAGGAATGAGTGATTGTTAAAAATTTGTTTTCTACAATGGATATCCTACCATACCAAATATGCGGGTCATTACCTAAGTTATTTTTTCCATTTGTTCACAGAAATAAGGCAAGTTTTGATATAATTGACAGGTACAAAGATAAGAGTAATTAGGTTCATTCAATACTTAGCAGCCGACAACACCTTGATTTCTTATACAAAAATGTTCCAAACCAAAGTGGTTAAATATTTGTTTCTCTAATGCGTTTATACAGTGGGGATTTAAATAATCACCCTGAATTTTTTACCCAGCATGAAAAAAGCATCTTGAAAATGAAGATGGAATCTAAGTATATACCATTTTATGACAAATTTAGTTATGATGACGTCATAGGTATGTTCCAAAGGTACACTATTGATTCATATATTTGGATAATGTTAAACAAAAAGGAACCAAGCGCCAAATTGCGAAAATTGAGTAAAGGGCACCATCTGACAGAGCAGAACTTAAATTATTAGTGAGAAAAGAACCATACGACAATTACGTCTAGTAGCGAAATTTCCTCTACATTTTTTATCAAATACAAATACAGAGAGATATGACTCATCAAATTTTAGAAGGAAATATCTGAAAATGTCATTTTGGCACATGGTTCCATTTCGTTTAACATTATCCATTTATTGTAATAAATATTATAAAATCTTAAAACTAAAAATAACTAAATACACAATAAAATAATGCAATAAAAATAATAATAATGTAATAAGACAATACAATATAAACATACAGCAGCAGCAGTTTGATAACAGACATGAGTTTGCTCAAAAACTGAATATTAGTATTAATAATGGGAATGACACACTGAACTGGAGAGATCATTGCCAGTCTCTTATACGAAAATTAAATTAATTTGTTTTTATTTTTAAAATTTGGAAATTTGAAATCTTTGTTAACTTGGAATCAACTAGTTATTTTAAACGTCGAATCCCGATTGAGATATGGCTTTCAATTTTGGGGAAATTCGTCTTAGCATCTAATATTTTCACAGCACAAAAAAAAAACTTTTGAGAATGATCGCTGGTGTCTCTCAACGGAGTTCATGTGAACCTTTATTTGTTAGGTACAAGTTTATGTCCCTAGTTTGACGATATATTTTGGAAATGTCCGTGTATGTTTTCAAAAACAGAAAACAATCTCTGACCAATGACTGTAAATGTGAGAAATCAACTATGCAGGATAAAGACCTATTCAAAAAGTATGCAACAAATGGAAAAAATCTTTTTTCGGCAACCATCCGGGAAGTGTTTACTTCCCGGACACTTTTTCTTTGGGATTTTCAATATAAATATTAATATAAATAAGAATTAGAATGTTTCTGTTGGTACCTATCTTCTTTTCGAATTTCAATATATAATACAAATAAGAACTAAAATGTTCGAAATATTCAAATTTGGAATCACAGCCAGGGTAGTTTACTCTTGATCAAAATTCAATTTTTATTCCCCCCTGTACACTGTTTGGAAATTCAGAATTTTGATAACTCGAATACAAGTATTCCATAATGCACCAATTTTTATGAAGAATAAAATTTTCCGACAAATCGATAATAAAAAAGTGTTCATATGGTGCAAATTTTTGAAACTCACTGTATATAGTCATGACCACCTTTTGATAGGCAACCCAAATTAGGCATATTCGTCTATTTTTGTAACTTCATAAAAAGTATGTTTCATCCGGTTAACAGATGAGTGAAGGTCGACCTCTCTTCGTCTATTAGACTAAATGCGTCTCATTGATTTGTTATTCTACATGGTTGCCGAAAAAATAGTGTACGCAACACGTCCGAAAACAGTTTTTTTGGACTCGCAGACTTCCAGGACTCGCTAACGCTCGTCCTAGAATTTGGTATACTCGTCCAAAAAAAACAGTATTTTCCGGACTTGTTACGTAACTTACTATATTTGTGATTTTTCAAAAAAAAATGTCTTCAACTTAGGCTCGTCTTGAAACCTATTTAGCCCATATTAGATATACTGAGTGATTTTCAGTTTCTTGAAAAAACGCATTTTTCAATATTAGCAAATTTTTCGGAAATTATCTAACATTTGGATGCAAATGGAATTAGCATTTTGTTGTACCTACTATTTTCATTTTTATGGACAACATGACATCGGAAACGGACATGCTTAAAATCATCATTAATAAATTTTCTTTTATGAGACTTGAAAAAAGTCAAAGCAGTTACATAAAAAAAACTAGCTTATTAGTTCAGAATTTGCTCAGGATTTCAAAATTTTCAAAATATACAAGAAAATTAAAAGTAGGACCATTTAAATCACATTTAAGTTCTTCAATAGCCCCCTAAATTTGAATCGTATTATGTCTCTCAAAAATTGGAGTGCGTTATCTCTCAGACTCACCCGGTATATATGTATCAGAATTTCATTACATATTAATAATCATTAAAGATTCAACAAAATTCACAGATACAATAGCCAAAATCATAGGAATTTTTTAGATTCTTGAAATAAACGCATTTTATCAGAATTAGCAAAATCTCGAAAGTTATATTTTTCCAAATATAAGTAACATTGGAAGAAATTTTCCGAGATCTTTGTTGGACCTCATTAAACAATGTGAAGGTGAGAAAAATTAGAATTTTTCGTGAAATTCTACAATACGATTTTTTCAATTTTTTATTAATCACAAATTTTGTATATCACAGGCATTGATTCAAAAATTCCGTTTGTTTTTTAGGATTTCTTCAGTGATGTAATGATTGACAAAACCATTGAAAACTGTCAATTATTTATTTACATTTCATAGAATTCATTCATTGTGCCGTATGGTTTTTGTTGCAAGGCACTTTTTGGCAAAATACATTTTTTCATTCGTTTCATTTTGTTGTTTAATTTATTTTTATATTTCATGTCATGTGTTGTTTTGATGAATTTATTGAAAAATTTCATCCAAATGTTTGAGATTCGACTAATATTGAAAAATGCGTTTTTTCTATCAGTGTATCTGATAGGGGCTGATAGATTTCAAGACTAGCCTAAGTTGATGAAAAATTAAGTTTTTATTGAAAAATCACAAATAAAGACTTTTTCATTTGTTCATTTGTTTCATACTTTTTGAATGCCACTGTATATTCCATTTTGTAAATGTAATGTGACATTGAATACACCCAAGTACTTAGGATTACATTTTTTAATTTGTTACCCAATGAATTGAAATGGAGTTAGCCTGAGAGTCATTTAAAAGAAAACTCAAAAGTTATCTTTCAGAAAAATTGTTTCATAATTTGACAGACTTCATGACTTAAAGAACACATGTTTGTATTTTATAAAAAAATACTATTGTTTCATAATGAATAATCACTGTATATATTTGTTATTACCTCTATTTTTTTTGTACTAATGTATGGTTCGCTTTTTCATGTATTATTCAGAATAGATCTTATCTTATTAGCTGCTTTCCATTTAACGTAAGGAGCTCCTCAGAGCTACCCAGAGCGTATGACCCTGCGTTCTATTTAGTGGGGCTTCAAGCACCGATTGACATTCCTCTTGCCCCTCGAGCACCACCCGTTTTATTGGTGCATGAAGCACAAGTAGACAAAAGTCAAAACGCGAATACACAGTTTTTTGGCGAAAAAGTCATTGATAACGTAATTTCCCATCTCAGGGGCTTGAAGCTCTGGGGCTTAACACTCCTAAATGAAAAACGCCTATTGTCGCACGTAAGTAAACAGGGTTCAGGTAAAAGTCACTAATGACAGACCTCGGATAGATTTAAAGGTATTTTTAAGGTTATTCATCAACTCAATCTATATTCATTTGATAATGTCCATACAGGACAAAAATGCAGTAGCGTTAGTCACACATAGAAGTGGTATAAAAACATAGAAAGTTTTATTAATCATTTTTCATAATAAAAAACTGTAACACAAAACAAAAAGCCTTCTGTCACCAAAAGGGATAACATAACAATTACAACCAATGACATATTACGGATAGACTTCGTTATTTACATTTCGACCTGCGGTCTCATTCTAAGCACAATTTTTATTGAAACTTGTTTCGCGAAAAATAGTTGCCAATCAACCCAAAAGTCGGCAAAGCTAAGTTTCTGCTGAATTATCTGCTTATATACAATGCATATAAGCAGATAATTGCCGCGAAATAAGCGACAGTAAAAATTGTGCTTAGAATGTGACTCTGTGATGACCGCAGCTAGAAATGTAAATAACGGTAATATGTCATTGGTTACAACACTTGAATTGAAACTAGACATTGAAGTTCCCCAGGAAGATAAAAGATAAAACAACTCCGTTCATATTTAAGAAAAAATCACAAAAATTTATTTAAAATGGTAATTTTCCTTATTTTTTTTTACCTTATTCTCATATATGTTACCTTTTCAATGTTGGTAATTTCTGTTACAAAGTGTGGTTTTGTTTATAGGAAGAAGAAATCGTGAAGCCAAAACAAGCTAAGAAAAGGAAAAAAGTCATGTCGGACAGTGATTGACGGAAGCAACTTTCAAAGGGTACCTATTTTCTGGTATACGTTGAATATTACGAGACGTTCGTCATATCTGAAGCTACCACACTTCGACCAGGTATGGATGAGAAGGTGACGAAAACACTGCCCTCGCCGTCAAAAAGGCAATAAATTGTCTTGAAAAAGAAAATCCTTTATGTACCTTTAAAGTTGTTGACATGTTAACGCACATATCACCTGAAGTTTTGCATCATGTGTCTTTCATGAAATACTTGATTTCCACTTTATTGAAAACGAATTGATCTATCGCCATCTAGCAATACAATGTCATTGGAGAAAGAATATTTCATTGTTATGATCACTCGTTCAGTCGATAACACCGCGTGAAGCTTTTGAACCAATGAATTACCATGACAGTATTGAGAGTATTTGATGGCACGGCACTGATTTAAGAGCAGAGAAGAAATTCTAGAAGGGTCATGTTAGAATTTATTAGGTTGAGTCCTAGAATTGAAACTTGGAAATTGTGGCTGAAGACAAACCTGTAATTATGGAATTTTTATTCAAGTTTTGTTTCAGATAATTCGAATTACCTCGTATGAATCACTTACATTTACATTTTTAACAATTTCAAGTGGTTCAGGAATAATCAATCACTTCTTTTCTGTAGGTATTTAAACGTGAAAAACTACCAATCATCTGGATTTTTATGTCTATCCAGAGTTACATTTCATTAATATAAATATAGACGTTCAAAATAAATAGCGTTGCAATTTCGAAAATAATAGTATAATTCACACATTTTGGGGGTCAAAATACAGGGTGAGTCAACAGGATTCCCGTGGTCACTATTTCGATTTCTTATATTTTTTTTGCCAAACAGGCCATTTAAGGCTATTTCCCAAAACTATTCTCGGGTGCATCATTGAAGCGTGACTAACAAATGTTGGTTTTTTTTTAAATGAAACACCCAGTATATTTTCATATATTTCGATCCGCTGTTTCATTGGCTGCAAAACGATTTTTTAAATTTTGAATTCCGTTACGTCATTGCCGAGTTATCTAAAAGAAATTTATTTTGTAGACTTCTTTTTGAAAAATCAGCTATTTCACATTTCGAGATATTTAGTGAAGATAATTCAGGAATCGTTAGTCGACATCGCGAATACCGTGAATTTGGAATAAATTATACAGGATGTTCAGTACAACAACACAAACTTGGCCATTTTCAAATATAGATATATCGATTTTTTCAAATAGAATACCCTATATATTTTCATTCGTATCAACTCCTTTTTAATGACTACACTTTTTAATCCCAATGTCATATACCTAAAACATCCCATTTCCGGGATTATCTACATCCAAAAGATGAGTATCTTTCCACAAAAAATATTAATAATGTTGAAATTAAACTGTACATACAAAATCCTATTAACCCAATGACAATACAAAACATCATGTTAATTCGAATCAGAAGAGAGAGAAGACAACAATCATTATTGCAGTAAATGTTCAATGTGCTTGCCATTTTCACCAATACACACTCTCAATCTATTTCGGAATTTATTCTCCACACGTTCCAGCATGTCTTCTGAAACTTCCCTGAAAGCAGTACGAATTCTTGCTTTCATATTTGCAGGAGTTGTAGGCGGAGTTCGATAGACAACAATTTTATGTATCCCCATAGAAAAAATCCATTTTCGTGAGATCCATTTTCCACGGAATTTGTTATCGATTGTAATCCAGCCCATCAGTCTTGTAATGTGCAGGCGCACCATCGTTTTGGAGCCACATTCTCTGCCTTATTGCCAATGGAAGATCATCTAATAATTTATTTAACTTACATAACCGTAGATATTTTCTTCCATTAAGATGACCCTTCACTTGACGCCGTCATTTGATATTTCCCCAAATATTCAGGGATCAACGTTGTTGGTGATTGACATATTCAACAAAATGAGGATTTTCAGTTCCGTAATAGTGCATCTTATGCAGATTCATATGGCCATTGTTTTGAAACGTGTCTTCGTCCTAAAATAGAACATACTTAAAAACATCATGTTCTTGGTCGATTTTATTTACACCCCATTGGCAATACTGCATTCGCTTTGAAAAATCAGCTCCTGCATCAACTGCACATGATATGAATGGAAATTGAATTTTCTCACCATCCGAGAAACACTACTTTGAGATATTCCCAACTCCCTACACAGGATACGTGTACTCACGTGGGGATTTTCGGTAGTACGCAATGCAATATTAAGAGTATTTTCATCATTTGTTACAGAACGAGCACGTTCAAACTTTTTGTGAAATATTTTTCCAGTTTCCTTAAATATTGTTTTGAGAGCTTGAAATGCTCGCATGTATGGATTTCTTCTCTCAGGAAACTTTTGTTCATATAATCAATATGCCAGTAAGCAGTTTTACCGTCACATATCCTCTAAACAATAAGGCATAATGCCACAATTATCAACACAACTGGAATACAGTTTGATAGTTTATAAATTCCTATAGTCATTTTTTTCAGCGGCAGTCATGGATAACTAAACTAGAAAAAGTAGTTACAATTCAAAATTTCTTTAGCTAAGCTAGTTATTCATAATTTTTCAAGAATGCTCTTGAAGAAGTATTAAGTAATTGAAACAGCATTCAGTATCAGTATTTTCTTTGAAGAAACATATAGGTAAAAAATCATATAGCATTGTTGATTTGCTGTTGAACAATTCCTTCAAACCACAACATCTCGGAAACGGGTTGTTTTAAGTACATGACATCGAGCATTAAAAGTGTATACATTAAAAAGTAGTTGATATAAATGAAAAAATCAAAATTTCAATTTTTGAAAATAGCCAAGTTTGTGTTGTACCGAACATCCTGTATAATTTATTCCAAATTCACAGTAATAGACGAGGAAAAGATGACGTCACAAATGTCATTCTTGTCAAAAACTGATTCCAAACAAACCTCCGTCGAATTTAAATCAGCTTGTCTGATATTGTTTCCGTAAATATTTTTCAACTTCTTTTGCCTGAGAAAACAACATCTAAACAACCAAAACAAACTAATAAGAAAAGCAGCAAATAATCAACAGAGAAAGTCACCCAAAATTCTTTTTATAACTCTGCAACTCCGAAATGGAATTCAAAATTGAAAAAATTGTTGAGCAGCCAATGAAACAGCGGATCGGAATATATGAAAATATACAGGGTGTTTTTTTTAATAAGAACAACTTTGGTTAGCCACGCTTGAATGATGCACCCTGTAAAGAAGAATAATTTTGGAAGATAGTATTAAATGGTCTGTTTGGCATTTTTTTTAAAAGAAGAAATAGTGATTTATAACGGAGTATTGACCACGGGAATCTTGTTGACTCACCCTGTATAATAGAACTAACAGAAAAGAACTAATATTCGGCATTTATTCTCTAGTTCGAAAATTATTCTGCCTACTTCATTCGAGACAATGAGCTGAGCCGAGTATTTGGTAATTTATTGATGATATTTCGGCAAACAGTTGTCTATTTTAAGTAGTTCATCTAGGAATTTTCCATTTGACCAAGTAATTACGTAGAATTTTGTTATGCCAGAAACGGAAACAATTATGGAAAGAAGGGGCATAAAGCTGAACATTTTCCGTGGGTCCGCCAAAAATAAAAACCCTCAGTAAACTACGAGTATACCAAGACAACTTATTACTTAGATAACTATCAGATTACTAATAGTATAAAAGACGGAGAGAGGTCGACCTCCACTCATCTGTTAACTGGATGAAACATATTTTTTATGAAGTTTCATATATAGACGAATTCGCCGAAAATGCCTTGCCTATCAAAATCTTTAATTTAATTAATTTTAATAATATTTTTTCTGTGCTGCACTCATTTGACAACCAAACAAAATTTTGTTAACCAATAGTTTATGATATAAAGAATATTGCCTACTCATTTCTGATTATGACTAGGTACCTGTCAAACAGGTGTGAACAGGTAGGTAAATATAAGTTACTCCACTGATCTGTTAACCAATAGAAATATATATCAGAAGATCGATAATTTAATGATAAACGCGATGATACAGTATTGTCTGCAATAAACCGTTCATGAAATAGTATTGACAGGATTAAAGTTTGAAAATCAGAGCAAGCAAAAATGCGCGATGCACGAAAGTAGAGCGTCCGAAGTCTGTAATAGAGGAGGACACAACATATCATCTGCGCGTGATACGTCTGTTAGATGTAAGAGAGTGCGCATGCTCTTTTTACATGTGATTTACAAAGACAGCATTTGTTTACTGTCGACAATCATTATGGAGCGATTCACAATGATCTTAATTTCAGTTATAATTATTATTTTTTGTGCTTTAATGCACAGTTCTTAAATGTTTTATCGTCAAAATCAACAACAGGTTTTGTTGAATTACACAAGAAACTCTTTTTGATAATTTTTATATTACTTCTTATATATCTCAATTAATAATACATAACACAATCTCTGACATTTAACTGACATGTCACGCGCAGCTGATATGTTATGTCCTTCTCTATTCACAGGCTTCGTACACTCTATTTTCTCTCTCCGCTATTTCGATTGGTTAACAAATCCTATCCTATCTTATCTGTTTATACCTGCTTGCCAGGTAGTCATGATCATAACTGAGTTAAATTGTTAAGATTATCTAGGCATATTCTTTATATTATAAACTATCGGTTAAAACAAAATACGTTTGGTTAATAAATAGGTGCAGCACAGAAAAAAAATTATTAAAATCAATTAAATTAAAGATAGACCTGACAACATTTCGGTAGGCAAGACATTTTAGGCGTATTTATCTATTTATGAAATTTCGTGAAAAATATATTTCATCCATTTAACAGATGGGTGAAGGTCGACATCTCTTCGGCTCCTTTACTATACCCGCCATACTGTTTGTGGTACTTGGCCCCTAATAAGAATTCTCCAAGATATTCAAAATTGACTTAATTTCGCTCGGTAAAGATCCACAAATGCCTTTGAAATGGCGGCCGCTGTATGAGGTTCCAGGTAGCATTTAATTTGTCTGAACCGACATTTTTGCTTGTTCGACTTCTTTGGGTGCGTGAAACTCTGGGAATCCATAGGCGTGCGCGTAACTACACTCCTTGATCCTATGTTTAGGTATCACAATTGGAGGCTCAATCTAAACACTTAAGTTTTGATCACTACTGGTTTTGTTACATTCTTCCAGAAGTTTATATATTCCTAAAATTTAATTTAACTCTGGGTTCGTATTTTTCTGTATATAGTCTAAGAGCCGGAAACAGGCCGACCTTCACCCATGTGTTAACTAGATGAAACATATTTGAATGAAGTTTTATAAATGGACAAATACGCCTAAAATGCATTGCCTATCAAAATGTGGCCATGGATATCTTTAAATTAATTAATTTTAATATATTTTTTGTGTGCTTCACCTATTTGTTCACCAAACCAAGTTTGTTTTAACCGATAGTTTATAATAAAAAGAATATGCATAGGTAGTATTGCCTACTCATTTCTGATCATGACTACCTGGCAAGCAGGTACTAGCAGGTAAGTAAATATGAGAGACTTCACCGATCTGTTAATCAATCGAAATATATATCAGAAGATAGATAGTTTACTGATAATCAAAGTAAAGGATGCTTTAAAATTATAGTAGATATGAATGTGACTTCCATTGATTGCAGAAACTCAGTTGAAGTCACATTCATACGTACTTTCAACGTTAAAGGATACTTTCAGTTGATTATGAAATTGATATATAGTACTGCAAGGCTTTAAAGTTTGAAAATTGGAGCAATCAAAGATGCGCGAGAAAGCAGAGCATGCTCTTTTTACATGCGATTAAAAAATACAGTATTTGTTTACTGTTGACAAACATTTTAGAGCGATTAACAATGTCAAAATCAATATCAGATTTTGTTGAATTACACAAAAAACACTTTTTTATTCATTTCTATATTACTTCTCATATATCTTAATTAATAATACATAACACTGACATGTCACGCGCAGCTGCTATGTTATGTCCTCCTCTATTCACAGACGTCGGATGCTCTACTTTCTCTCTCGGGCATCTTTAAAGTCTGGCAATACTATTCCATGAACGGTTAATTGCGGGCAATACCATACCATCGCGTTTATCATTAAATTAAACCAAATCACTTTATTCGTCCTTTTGAACTCACAAAAAGCTATAGGACGATACGATGAAACTTACAGATTTATACTCAAATCCACAACAACAATACTGGGTGCAAATAAGTAGTGGCAATGTATAATCAAATAAATAAATCATTATCATTGTCTTTGATCAAATAAAATGGCATGCAACAGATAGAAAATTATATAGACCCACTATACTGGTTAAAAACAAAAATAAAATAAAAATAGCAAACATTGTCAGGATTTTGCCTATTGTACAACTACTTACAGCTAGATCATACAAAATCCTAGAATATATCTCCCTTCTTCTTTAGACATTGTAGTTCAGGTATTCACCCACAGAGTATAAAGCATCCTCCAATAATAGGTGCTTTACACCATTTTTAAAACTATTTAATGGTGATGTTCTCACATTGGCCGGTAATTTATTGAACAGTTTAATGCCCAAATATTTAGGGCTTGTTTCAGTTTTTGATAGCCTATGCGCTGGTACTAGTATCATAGCTATTATTATTCAGACTTTTGAATGTTGTGATGTTAGCTTAAAACATACGTCAGAACTTGAAATATATAAATGCATGGCAATGTAAAGATTCTAAGTTTGATAAAAATGTCTCTGCAAGCAGTTCTTCTTTTAACTCCTTCTATTGTCCTCAAGGCCCTTTTTTGTAGTTTAAATACTCTTCCTGCTTGAGATGACATTCCCCAAGTGATAATTCCATATGCGATTGTGGAATTGAAGTGAGCAAAGTAATACATATATTTAAGTTATTTCTATCAATAATTTTTCTTAGCTGGTAAATACTATAGCATAGGGATGCAGCTTTCTTGCATAAGATATCTATGTGACCGTCCCTCTTATAGTTTTCAGCAATTTGCAAGCCTAGAAATTTTACATTTGTTACCTGCTATATAGTTCCAGAAAATTGCTTGATTAATAGTCTGCTTGAGTCTGAACTTAAGTGACTGAATTTTATAAATGCTAATTTATTTGCATTACAGATCAGGTTGTTATTTGTATACCAATTTTGGCCTTTAGTATTGTTTCACTTGCACTTTCAGTCAAAGAAGACAGAGTTCTAGCGCTTATAAAAAAAGAAGTGTCATCTGCATAAATAATTGCATTTTGGAATGAGAAATCGTTAACGTAGATTATGTACAGTAGTGGCCCCAAAATCCAGCCTTGAGGAACCCCTTTATCACTTCCCAGTTGATTCGATTTTAGAGTAGCTTTTAAACCAATTATTTGTCTTCTGATACATATTTCGATTGATTAACAGATCAGTAGACTTACCTGTTCGTACCTACTTGACAGGTAGTCATGATCAGAAATGAGTTGGCAATACTACCTAGGTATATTCTTTATATTATAAACTATCAGTTAAAACAAAATTCGTTTGGTTAACAAATGGGAGCAGCACAGAAACAAAAATTAAAATCAATTAAATTAAAGATAGCCATGACAACATTTCGATCGACAAGGCATTTTAGGCGTCTTCGTCCATTATGAAATTACATAAAAAATATGTTTCATCCAGTTAACAGACGGATGAAGGTTGACCTTTCTTCGGCTCATGTACTAATAGTTTAATTATTTCGGATTAATAGGAGAACTTTTTTATCATAAATTTCTGTTTTGTGGACTCATATTTTTTTCTTTAAGATAATCAAGTGCAATTTTTCTACAATGTGTGTTGATATATTTGTGCGTCACACAACACAACTTATTAAAATATATGAACAATTATGAGTGTCATTCGAAGCTATTTGAATTATTTGAAACTAGTATTATCAAGAAACAAACTGATTTTATTTTTGCAGTTATACAGCTCGTGAAGCGTTTGTTATATAGAATAAACATGCTCGATTTGATCGGTTCAAATTTTATCGGTAGAAATTATATTAAATTTTATTTTGTTGTCAATTTCAAAACGAGCATTTAGATATTAAATGAGAGAGAATTATATTGTTTTGATTATTGTTGGCATATTATGTCGCTGAGAGGAATTAAGTTTAGGATTCTGCTGGGTGCAAGAGTATTGGAAATTGCTGAAAGAGGTGATGCAATTCTCTTGGAGATGCGTGTACATTATTTTAGATGTTATATATCCCAAATAATAAGAGTATCATTATCTGTACCTATATATTTTTTGTCTGTACATAATTGTTATTGTTAGTTCTCCTTGTTCGTTTTTTTTATTTCTGGATTATTAAGTGAATATAGCAGTCAAATTTTTTAAGGAATTGTAAATTGATTGTAATATTTTATTGCAATTTGAGAATTGTATATAGAAATTTGTAAATATATTTATATAGAATCTTGCTGTGGGTTGCCTCTTTTCAAAGGAAGATATATTGAAAGTAATAGTAATGATAGTTTATTTGCCACTGGGGTACTGTTTGAAATAGACCTATAAAGCAAGTAAACAAATAAAAGTTATAACTGTAAATTGATACAAGTCACACATACAAATAGATAAAGGTTGTGTTAATTGGTTTGTTATCTTCAAAATTTACTTTGCATTTGAGTAAAACACAAAATGTTACCTCAGTGTTCTATACTGACCATTTTGACACTTTACTAATGCTACTGGCTTTTCAGAAACGAGATATTTAGCATTACTTTTTCGCTATTCAGAAATTCAAAAATACAAGGATAAAAATCAGGGAATGAAATCGTTCATCAAGGCAATCAAAAGTGAATAGTTCCAGTACATACATGGAAAATATTTGACTGGGTCATGTTTCTACCATATGAGACCCCTGCTTGGTGGGTTTTTGAAATTTATTTAAATCAGTTTCCTGATTTACTTTGTATATTATAAAGGAATTCACTGCATGCATATTGAGGATATTTTTCTATCGTTGAGAACCTATGATAACTTGATTCATTGTATTTAGATCATGTTGTATTTTGTAATTCTCGAATTTATCTTGATTAAAAAAAAACGAATGCACTCGAACGAAAATCCCAAACAAATTGAACCGGTAATTTTTAAATGATTCTAATTATATCGCAAGTAAGGGTGACAAGTACAATGGGATCTATTGTGCTTCCTTATCTTGCTATACCGTTGATGATTTCTTGAGGTTCATGCTAATTTTCTAGTCCTCTGGTATGTCTCTGGGATGGCTTCTGGTTGGATAAATTTCCCTCTTCTAGCTCATATGCCCCCAAATGTAGACTATAGTGCCCTGGAGTTTTGCATTGCAGGATGTGGATGTTGGTTTTGAACTTCTCCTGGCAGAAGCTGCACTCTGATTCGTCTACTAATCCCGGTTTCTTGAGGTGTCCGTTTAATCAACAGTGGAATTGTTTTTGTTTTGCTTCAATTAATTGTACATAACGGAAGTTGTATTGGGAGTCACTCAAATAATTGTACTCATGTTTTTTATGGTACAAAGGAACGTTTGGCAGTGAAAATGGGCAACTAAAAATGTTCAAAATCAATACACGGGAAACAGCTAGAAATAGCTCAAGGGATGTACATAAAAAATATTCGTTTCCTCATCCTACATCATATGGACGTTCCTAATTGAGAAACCATTTTTAGCCACTCTATATAATCTAAGGGCATCATAATGGATCAGAAATATAACACATCTGTTTCCATATTTGTGACGACAGTGATTTTTCCGGTATGATGGCATTATTTTGACAAAAAAAAATCATAACTTTCAAGTGGTTGGGAGATATTCAATAATATTGGAAAAGTGAATGGAAGTCACTACATCACATTCCATTAAAAAAAGCACTCTACTCTGTAGATTTTCCTCGGTTCTCCCTATATATTAGGCAATACTTTCTGGTTATTGACTGTTGTCTAGTTAACTTTGGTTTTTGAATCATTTTGTTAGCTACTCCACAGTATTGCCCCACCCTTTTCAATTTTCAGCAAGAGTTGTTTTGGGTATTGGTAAACAAAGGTTGTTTTTACCGGTGCATATGTGTTTTCGAATGTAGTTGATAACTGTTTGTTTTGGATCAAACAGTCTACTTTATTACCTTATAGTCCTTACCGCCCAATACCGGAAAAAATTATTGTACACCTGTTCTTCATGTCGAGTTGAACATGTTAATTGCAAAAATTCTCGATAGGGGCGTCTTTTTTTAGACCTCCGCAAACGTTTGAACAGTCCGACAACTAGAATTCCCCGAACATTTTGTCGGGAAATATTAACACTTGAGGTTACCGTTTGTCCGGCTTGACAAACTATTCCCACAGAGCCACCAGTTATTTAAATGAATATTTACTTAAGTATCCAACCATAAAAACGAAAAATTGTTATCAAAAACACGTTGAATGCGTTATCGGTCCCCGGAGACCGTAAGCGTGACTGCGCTATGTGCTGATCAGCGGACAAATTACGTAGATATGGTGCGGGAGCTATATCTTCACAACGGAAAAAAACAATTTTCACGTTAAATATAGCTTTTTGACCCTTGAAACATACAGATTCTCAACAAAGTACTGAATTTGTAACGGTCCCCGGAGAGTCCGGAGACAGGTACCGCTCTGGAGTGATATTTGTCAGTGACATTCCTTGTCGGTCCCCAGTGACCTATATTATTTACTGTCATATTTCACTAGCAGATATAAACTTTCGAACGCCACACGCGATCCCGAGTCTTTCGGTAAACTTCGGGGACTTCCCATGTCCAGACAGTCACATGCAAACTGAGTTGTAAATGCGTAAATTACTAGCCAACCTAACCTGACTTGAATAACCTTATGTAAACTATAATATACAAAACTGTTACGATATAACGACTGTCTAATGCTCTTGAAATATCAATTCCTGTTTTGCAGAAGAAGAAGATAGGGAAAAAAACAATCTGAACCTGAAACTTTTTATATATGTAAGAGCTTATAGTTACAGTAGGTACCATTGTATGGAGATGGAGACAAAAGGGATTTGAGAATGATTCAAATGCTCGTCAGACTATATTCAACAGATTGTGAGCACATTTAGAGTTCTATGATAGATAGATAGATAGATTCTTTATTGCCTGATTTTCTATTATACAATAGATGAGACATTGTCGAAATAAATAAATATATAAATGGGAGTGGTTACTTACATAAAATATACAGACGTATAAATACATAATACATACCTAATAATAAAAACAATACACAGTAAATAATAAAAATACCATTTAAATATTGCTAGAAGAGTGCATCTCCTAATTGTTACCAACGTAACTTTCAAACTCTTTCAAATTGTAAAAACATTCGTCATGAAGGATCTTCTTTAATCGTCTCTTGAATATACTATAGGATTCACTATTCTTAATGATAGCCGGAAAATTATTATAATATCGAGTGCCACTATTAATGGGAGCTTTTTGACTAAACGAATGATTTCTTCTTTCAGAAACAAAATTGTTTTTGTGTCTTGTATCGTAATTGTGGATGTCACTGTTTCTCATTAGTTTATCTTTATTGATGTAGATGTAACTGAGCAATTTTAGTAAATATATTGAAGAGATTGTTAAGATTTTATGGCGTTTGAAAGTTTCGCGACATGATAGGGTAGATTGGAAATTAACCTCAGAATTCGTTTCTGCAAAACAAAAACTCTTTGCACATCACGTCCCTGACCCCAGATTATGACACTGTAGGTGATAGCAGAGTAAGCATAAGCATAGTATACGTTCAAGAGGGTGTTTCTGTCTTGCATGGATTTGAGTACGGTCAATAAATAATAACATTGATTAATTTTTTTTACAGACACCATCAATTTGTTTCTCTCATGTAAAATTACTGTCAAACGTTGTTCCCAAAAATTTCACCGATTTAGAGGTTTCAATAATGGACTTATTGAATACAATTAGACATTTCAAGGGTGTTTTATACAAGCTGCAATATTCTATACATACAGTTTTCTTCAAATTTATAATAAGCCTATTTCTAGACCACCAGCTTGTGTTATATAATGAGGTAAGTCATTAATGTATTATAAAAAAATTAGGGGCCCAAGAACACTGCCTTGTGGGGTACCAATATCAATATCATATCCTTTTGAGATAACGTCGTCAATTTTCACAACATTTTTTCTGTTTTCTAGGTAGGAGAGAAACAAAAGATTTATCAACCGTATCGAAAGCTTTGGTCAAGTCAAATAAAACAGACACAACGTGATTACCACTATCTAATTGTTTGTTAATATATTCGGTATAATCAACTAGACTAGTTTCAGTTGAAAACCTTTTTCTGAAACCGTGTTGGCAATTTGTAAGTAGTTTCAATGAGATCAAGTAATACTCAACTCTTTTAAAAACGAGTTTTTCTATAATTTTGGAAAAAACACCCAATAATGCTATTGGTCTGTAGTTTTCTATGTTACTAGGGTCATCCTTTTTAAATAATAAAATTATGGAGGCTATTTTAAGGCTTGTTGGAAATGTGCCTTGTGTGATAGAACTATTTAATATAAGTGAGTATTGGAGCGATTATCTCTTTACATTGCTTGATAACGTTAATTGGAATTTCATCTAAACCAGTATATTTTTTATTTGGTAAAAGTTGAATTGCGTCGATGACTTCTAGTTCCGAAACGGGAGCAAAAAACATTGTTTGAGGGGCAAGACTACTTTTGGTACAATTGGTGCTGGCATTTTCACCAAAGTGATCAGAAATCTTTTTATGAATGTCTGAAGACAGAAACTCGCCAAAAGCTGCTGCTTGATCTTTAGGATTACTTAAATGTTGTAAATCGTTATAAATAATTTCTGATATATTGGCACTTTTTCGTTGCTATCTGTATGAATAATTTCAATATATTGGTATCACTTTTTTGTTTTCCAACCCTCGCATATGCGCTATCTCTCAATCTTCGATTGACTGCGCTTGACTGAACGTGGTTCCAGGCACATTATTCACCTTGCAACTGTGCATGCGGTCTGTCAATTTTCAGTTTATTGTGGTGTTTACTTTAGACTTTACTTCTACGTATTTTCGTTAATCTATCATTTAAAAGGAATTGATACGCATGGTTGAAAGTAATATGTGCTCAATAGAACATTGTGTTCGCTCACATAATAAGGTCATTCCATGCCAACATCATTTACATCAATTTTCAGATTTTGCTGTGTGGTGCTCTGCAAAAGTCATTTATTTTTGCTAAAACTCCATTTTAAACCACCAGCTTCAGTCCCACGTTTGATGAAGAAGGAAGAACATTGATTGTGGCTGTCCACATGTTTTCAACCTACATGTAATTTTGGTCCAGATTTCACTATGTTTTCCACTTCTTTTGGTGAGGAGAGCATACTGAATAATTTTCCGTAATTGGTCGTATCTCACCCTGTATATTGGGTTATTAAGGTAGGTCCGAAAGTTCTGACGTCATGAAATTTAGCCCCGAGTTTAAAATTTTCTGGAGTAAAAAACACAAGTCTGTTATATAGAAAAGAAAATAATCAGTTGGTTTTGGCAAAGAATGCCGTTTTTTATCCAAACTCAGACGAAGGAAAAAAGTGGTGAATCTTGGCACATAAGATTGTAATGAAACGGTAGATAATTGGTTTTGAACAGATAATCCAAATACTTTGAATTTTGCAGTATTCAAACTGTATTACGCTGTAGAAGTACAGATGACTTCTTACTCATTTCTCATTAGGACATCTACATAATTCGGATTAAATACTGGTTTATGATGAATTGGGAATATACCGGATGTTGCTGGATTTGATAGTATAAACCCGACAGATAATAATGTTGGAATGGTAAGTCTTCAGGTCAAAGGATATAAGTAAGTATAAGCGAAATTTAGCAATTTTTATTAATACATTTATCAATATAGGTCTCTTTGGTATATTCATTTAAATATAATATCGAGGACAAGCCTTTCACACCCGCCGACACACAAAATTACAATAATTTCTTGTTATCACAATGGAACCATGGAAGTAAAAGTATTTGCAACATATTCAAATATACACAAATTTCACAAAACATAACTATCACCTAATATGAAAACCTAGTAAAATGGTAACTGCCATCATTGCTTCGTCGATGAGGAAGGATTTCGCTAGGTTCTTTTTGTTATCTTCAAATATCACTGAAAATAAATAATGAAAATGTAATATTTTCATTTCTGAAAATGTTTCAATCTACAATTTGCATTAAAATTAACACACCAATAAAAATGACATCGATATCAAGGTTTAATTTTCTTGCGAACCATCAATCAGCTTCAATTTTTTTTTTTGAGAACTGGAGATATATTCACCATGAATAATACAGTAGGGGAATATAACCATGAGTGCTCGCAATACCACAAGCATTATTCTGTGGCAATACCATCGATAATAATAATAATAGTAACCTTTATTAACTATAAGTGTAAGAAATATAACAACTGGAAGAATTGTATGGTTAAAAGGAGCCTGATCAGTCAAGACTGGTCTTCCTCGGGAACCCGTGATACAAACAAAAGAAAAAGTCTCACAAAAGTAAGTTATGTGATTATCCTAAAAAAAGAACAAAAAAAAAGAAAAAAATAATAACATAATAGTGAACCTAATTAACGAGAATTTTCTGATGATTACATATACTTATACAGGGTGTTTCTTAAGTACGTGTAGAAAATTTAGGAGCGTATTGCTAACATCAAAATAAGAAGAAAAGTTCCCATAAACATATGTCCGCAAGTTATTCGTTTCTGAGATACAGAGTGTCAAAGTTGAATTCTTATTTTCATTTTTTGTGAATAATTTCAAAATAATTTTGAAATTTGGGTAAAGTTTGGTATCTGGGAATATTTATTATTTAGTTTGTGTAAAAAACATATTCTTGATAGAGGTCACTGCGAGCAACTGTTTTCGAGCAATTGAGATTTGAAATAAAAGATGCAAGTGATTTTGAATGACACGATTTTTTAATTCAAAATAAATTCAATTAGAAATTAGTTTTTTCACAATTAACACAAAATTTGATTTTGTCATTGAAAAATCATCCCAGATACCAAACTTTACTCGAATATCACAAATATTTTGGCATTTATTCACAAAAAACAAATATAATAATTAAACTTTGACACTCTGTATCTTAGAAACGAATAACTTGCGGACATGTGTTTATGGGAACTTTTTTCTTATTTCGACATCAGCAATATGCTCTTAAAGTTTCTACACGTACTTAAGAAACACCCTGTATATTTAAACATTGTTCCTCGAAAAGTTTTTTCTGTAAGGTGCCTGCGAAACCTGTTCACTGACATTGTTTTCAGAGTATCCGGTAGTAGATTGTATGCTTTGATCAAATTGTATGAGAATGGTTTTTCGAATTGTTTTGTGCGGTGTTGTGATGATTTTTTATGCCTTAAATTCAAATTGTGAACGTCTGTCCTGTATCTGATTTTTTCTGTGAGATAAGAGGGGGTTTTATTTATTATCACTTTATGTAATGAAGAGAGGCAGTGTAATTTCCATCGATTACTCATAGACAACCATTTTGTAGTCACCAAGGTACGAGAGATTCTTTCGAACTTCCGGATGCCAAAAATCAGTCTTTAGGCAGGAGTGTTGCAGTTTTTGGATTCTGGATGCATCTCTAGCCGTCAGACAGGGTCCGTAATCGCAATAGCGGGCTTGGGATAGTACCAACGAGTTGCATAAAATGGACTTAAGTGACCTACTCATAATATGTCGGTGGCCATTTAACATTTTCAGTTTAGCGTAAGATTTCTGAAGTATAAAAGATACATGTTCCGAGAATTTTAACTTATTGTCGATAAAAATCCCCAGATTTTTTGACTTGTCTGTTGCAGTTAGTTGATTTCCTTCTATTTGTATGTCTATATCAAGTGGGTCAACAGGTCCAAATAACATAACCGACGATTTCGACGGGTTTATAATCAGGTCGTGCTTCTTAGATATCTCTACGATTTGAAGCAAGTCTTCATTGATTTTCTGTTGAGACTCTGCCAATGCGTTTGAATTAAAAAAGGAGTAAATTTGGGAGTCATCTGCGTACATATGTATTCGCGAGTATTTTAGATAATTGGAGAAATGACATGTATAAATAGTGTAGATCAGGGGACCGATAACAGTACTGACAGCAATAACACGAGATTAAATTTCTTGGTAACACCCCAGCAAACACACATATGTCTGCCATATGGCAAATAGAGCTTTTTTGGGGTTCATGTTTCCATAACAAGAAACATAACGTGCTTATAACTGATGCCTTAAATGCAAAATAGAAATTGTTTAAATTGAATTGAACATGAGTGGTTAAAGAAACTACAAGCCCATATAACAGTTTGGGGAGGTCATTTGACCCAGGATGAAACATATTCAGAACGATGCTGCTATACGAAAAAATAACCTTAGGCACTATGCCGTCAATTCTTGGTGGTGCAAATGACTGTAATAATAATAATAATTTTTCATCTGAAGATGTGCTCTTCCGACAAAATATTCTTGTACGGCATTCCTCACGTTGGTAGATTATGAGATAATAATCTCCTAGAACCTACTGCCGTACAAAAATAATGGGACCGGAATCCAGGATTTTTTTTTTTTTAATTTTCGGAAATTGAAATTTTTTTCTGGCTTCCGGTCCCATTATTTTTGTACGGGAATGGGTTCTAGGAGATTATTATTTCATAATCTACCAACGTGAGGAATGCCGCACAAGAATATTTTGTCGCAAAAGCACATCTTCAGATGAAATTTACACCACCAAGAATTGACGGCATAGTGCCTAAAGGTTTTTTTTTCATATAGCAGCATCGTTCTGAATATGTTTCATCCTGGGTCAAATGACCCCCCCCCCAAATTGTTATATGGGCTTGTAGTTAATTACGTTTTCCTCATTTAATTTAAATGTATATTTGGTTAGGTCTTTGATACGGCTTCTAACTATTCAAGATTATTTCCCATTACCAAAATTTTGGGTTCAATATTAAAGAGCATTGCGCCTTGTTGAAAACTTTGCCGAAAATCTAACATTTGCAATTCAACGCTCGTAGGGGGCAGTAATGTTGAAGACTTGCGACAAATAAACCTATTGTATAGGTTAAAGCAAGATATTAAATTACCTAATTCATGTTTTCATTGCTAGTTCAATAGTAGTAGTAACCAAGTAGAGTTTCATTATCTTCTGTTGAAAAAAATCAATTCGGTATATTTCAGGGTTAACTTACAAGTAGATTCAGGAGAGTTCCTTGCGACGTACATCCAATAGTTCTCACTAGAAAAGTCTGTACTGGTTGTAGAAGGTAACCAAGCGGGCTCGGCTTCCGGATACGGATCATGGGGTTTTTCCTTCTTCCGTTGGATCGATTTTTCTGCGCTTCTGAACCAAACATTCATCAGACTTGCTGAGCATCGAAGCTTGAGCACTCCGTTCTCGAATAATGGTTCCACTATCTTGAACCGGATGGTTGAATATGAGCTATAATTTCAGATTTATTTTATGGAAAACTTCGAAAATAGTAATAAGAATATCAATTTATTTTCACAACTGTTTTACAAAGTGTTTTAGTCCTAGTTTTTTGTTAGTTTTTGCCATATTACAGATCGATTCGATAACCAAGTTATCTTCTTTGGTAAGAAGATATACAGTGTCTCCCTAGACTCTTAAATATCTCTTGAACGGATAGAAATTTTTAAAAGATTATGATTTTATTTCATACAGCATTATGAGAGCTATAATGATAATCGTCTTCATAATTTTCAAATAGAGTACATAAAAATTGATTACAAACATAGATTTTCCACTTAATCCTAAAACAGGGATGTGCTTAATTTTGATACCTATCTATAAAAATCAAATTAGAACTGATTAAGCTCAAAGTATAAAGTTTTAGTTATTGCGAATGTATTCCTTACCAAAAATTATTTAGTGCTAAAAACAATTGTAAAAAAAGAAAGAAAAATTAAAATTAAGTGTTGCCATACACACAGCATAATATGATTTATGATAAATCCTAAAGGATATGTTTACACAATGAACGCTGAAAGCACGAGCACTGACGGTTCAGAATTAAAGTAAATGAAACTTGAAAATTCAACTGGATTAATGTTTTTGATCTGTTGTGGAGATTTCTGCAACATTTTGGTGTCTTATATAATAATTATCTTCCATCAAAACCGTTTTGCTTCATAACTTTCATTTGAAATTTTTGTATAACGAAGTTAATTCTTAACGTGAACCTAAGAATTCGTTCAACAAATTGTAAAGTTTGTCCTTTATCCTATTTTTTTTAGGATAACATAATATTAATAATAATTTTTGAATATGGTTGATGGGGTTAGGTCGTCTTGAAGAAAAAACAGTATTTTTCAACAGGCCAATGATTCGGCAGTATATTCTACCATCATCAGGGCTCTAAAATATAAAATTATGGATAAAATCTACTTGTATATAAATATAAAATTTAGGAAAAAATCCATTTGAATTTTTCAATGTAAAATAACGTGTAAACGTTTGTGTATGAAATAAACTAACAATACCAGCCAAACTCCTAAATTTTATATTCATATACATGTTAGTTTTTTCCATAATTTTTTATTTTAAAGCCCTGAGGATGGCAAAATATACTGCCGAAACGTTGGCCTGTTGAAAAATACTGGTTTTTCTTTAAGACGACCTAACCTAAGATAATAATAATATTTATTCAAAATTTCGATTTACAGGTAAAGTCAGATTATAAAAGCATAACATTGAACATAAAACATGGCCATACAATGAAGTCAATCTTACCTTATATAGTTTCCTTCGACGTTTGTCTTGTATTTATGGACTTGTGGTCCTTCAATTGGCCTCCCGTTGACATGCCAAGTTAAATTCACCGCTGGATCGGATTTTCCGGATGTGCAAGTAGCTTTGAGGAAGTCGTCGATTTTGTATCTTGCTTTGGCCCCGGTGATGGACAGGCTATTTTTGGGTGGATCAACCACCTACAAATAAATAAAAAAAAGTTTGTTTTGTATGTTCTTATTTTTGGTAGCTCTATAACATAAAATGATTTCGAGAAATAATGTCATGAAGAAATTGTTTCATCAATTTAAAAATTGATAGTGTTGTTGAAAATTCTTGAGCCTGTACTAAAATATTTTTTCTACGTTCATGCAAAAAACAAAACTTTATTGAACTGTATTTAGTGGAAAAACTGGTTCTTTATTGCACTCATCTGTCATTCTGCTACAGAGTTCTGTCATCATGACAAGCATAAAAGTCAAATCGACACCATATTTAGCCCATTTTCTATGAGATTGTTTTATGTTTTAAAGAGTTGTATATTTTATATCATTGTCAATCATATTTATCACATACAGGTATTACAACATTACTAGAAAAAGCAATTTAATAAAAATAAAATTTGTTTCTTTGAATATTATTATATTACTTTTAGCAGCTAGATTTGAACAAAGAATGTCTTCCTTACACTATAGTACCACCTAAATGAAACAGTTTTTAGTTTTTGAATAAATAACGTAGAAAATAATGGTATGCAACTTGTGCAAGAATTGTTTATTGTACGTCGAGTGCAATAAACACTTACTTTTTGCACTTGTTGCATAAATAAAAATTAAACCGCAGTAGTTACTTGGTCTGCTGTAGATAATTGATTTCTTCAAACCTGGAGGTAAATGAATTGACACACCGTTCAAAGTTGTGGAAAACTCCCAATCTCATAAGGACCTGATTATAAAGAATAGTGAAAATAATAACAGGCAATTTTGAATCCTAATCTATATATGGATTCATTATATCACCTAGGCCAACAAACAAGACCTTTGATTTGATTGTTCAAAACGAGGAACGTCCCAAATAAATATAAAATATGTTAAAAAGTTTCCACCATAGAACCATATAAATTTTTTATTGATTGGAGGCATCAGATTTCTTTTCCAAACGGTTTATAGGGGAGAACATAAAATAGGAACTTTGATCAATTTTGAAAAAGTTTTGTGCTTAGAGGGCTGTTTTTTTTAAATTTGGGTATTGTATACACTTGTAAACAACCTTTCTGAACAAACTTTTTCGATATCATCGAAAATAAGGTTACTTTTTACATATGATCAAAATTCTTCTTTTATTTACCCCTGTTTATGGAAATTTAGAACTACGATGTCACCAATGAGAGTTTTTCGTAATGCACCAACTTTTTTGCAGACTTCTTTTATTACATTTTAAAATAAAAATGTTTCCCATAGGATACAATCTTTTTGACACTCACTGTATAATAGTAAAATTTAGAATTCTTGGGAGGGTCCTGATTGTCTTTTTGTTTTGTGGTTGAAACAGAAAGTGTTAACATGTTTGTTTGTAGATCCCTTTGTTCGAATTATTTTCATGTGTTCAATTGCATTTTCAAAAAACGTTTCACTTCAATTTGGCTTCGTAACTATAACGATACAGATAAATTCAGTGCCGAATTTTGGAGGAATACTTCAGCTTGTTGAAAAAATATAATATAAAATAAAAATAATAATAATTATAATTACCACTAGTTGAGCAGTTTTCATATCGGTAAAAAAGCTGGGCTGATCGGCAGTTACTTCGCAGCTGAATTTTCCACTCATTGCAGTGTTCACATTTCTCATCACAACGTGAGTAGCATTCGACTTTTCTGCAGAAATAGTAAATCCCCGTATTTCAAACAACTTAACTGGTTGATTTTTTCTTGGGGTGAACCTGGAACAGATGAAACATCGTTTCTGAGTTATAGCATGTTTATCGAAAAGATGCATTTTCGAAAAGTTCCTTTAACTTTTTTTCTGTAAAAAATTCTTTCTCCATTGCACTTTTTAACGCAGAATTCAATGGTGTAAATAATAATTTTTTTCAAATCAAATATCAATACTTATTATTGGAAAAATATATTTTTTTTTAATGAAACAACCTGTATATTCTTGTATATTTCAATAGAGCTTGAAATTACCATTCCAAAAATGTAGCGCACTTGATTTTTTGCTAGAGTCATCTTTGAAATGAAGAGCTTTTAGGTTTTTTCATGTAGACTTTGAAGCGCACACTTTGAACAAGTGCTTTGGACGACGCGACGCGGCGATAAAACAGAAAGAAAGTGTTCACTAGTAGACATCAAATGATAAGAAAGCTGTTTACAGCAGTAATTAAAACCTCATAACAATGTATACTATATTTACTACTAATAAA
Source organism: Chrysolina oricalcia (assembly GCA_944452925.2). NCBI lineage: Eukaryota > Metazoa > Arthropoda > Insecta > Coleoptera > Chrysomelidae > Chrysolina > Chrysolina oricalcia. The sequence goes on from OX101814.2 coordinate 58,141,896, forward strand.
TGAAGCTTCAGCAATAATAATAATGATAAAGAACAAAATATTTCTTTAGAGGAGGCGTTCGAAATGTTTACCAGCTTCTCTTACACACAGGCGGCACCATTTGAGAACATTTGTTGTCGAATTTATCAGTTCAATGGGAGTGAGACAAGAATAACTTTACATCACTGCCGCTTCCAATTCATGTCTAGAGTTGGTAGGCAATTTAAAAATAAGATCTTTTACCTTCTCCAGAGGTAAAAATCCTTAGGCGTTAGGTTCGGAGACCTGGCCGGCCAACGGTTTGGCCCATGGTTGGCTATCAAATTATTGCCAAAATTTGCAGTCAAAAAATTCGGGGCCCCGTCTTTCTGAAAATATATTTTCTCGAACTCCATTTGCGAAAATTCATCAACATCTGTGTGCAGGAGAAGCTGGTAGACATTTCGAACGTCTCCTGCTATTGTAAGTTTTTATAGAGGCTATCTTTGTGAGTTCAACCATATAAAACATTATCCATTTCCTTCATAATTACGCTGAGAAAAATAAATTATTCTGAAATTGAATTGAGTATTTTTCATGCATAGTTAACAAGCCGATACTGTACACGGGTGTTACAAAAATGTACCGTCACGAAAAAACGTTGTTAATCTTTTTCCTACAAAAATGGAACATTAACAAGGAAATGATAATAATAAATATACTTTCTTGTCAGAAAATTATAAATTTTGTCGACAAAGCATGGTTGGTTAGGTACCTATACAATAATGAAACCGATATGGCGATATACACGTTAGTCAAAACTCAACAAAACATAGAAATTGTTGAGAATATGTATAAACAAACAAAGAAGGATTTTCTCTTCAAACAAATAAAAATATGTCATACCTATAGAACTCTGCTGCATCGTGGTACCACTTGACGGAGTAGAGTTTGTCACCTTCCGAATCGAAAAAACATTTGAGGATGGCGTCGTGTCCTTGTATCACTGCTGGGGGTACTTCGATGCGGACTTCTTTCAGGCTAAGGCAATCTGAAATGATTTTGAATTTACCAATATGGTGGATGGAAGATTGGAAAAGAAGTATATTAACATCTAGCTAAGACCAAACTGCGGTTTGATGAAATTCCGATAAGAACAGAACGTACGACCCAATTATAATAATATTAATACTTTGGCTAATGACCTTGATAATGTGATAAGAGGTATTGAACTTGTTTCGCAAAAAAATGGTTTGAAAATGAAACTAAATGAGAGTATATTTATTTTCAAGAAAGAAATAAAAAAACTTATCAATGGAAACGAAATCAATTTAGATGTAATTGTGTAATGACACTCACTCATTCACTCACTCCCACTGAAAAATATTACAAAGTTTAAATACTGAATAAAAAAAATAATCTCCTTTTGATCCAGTCAATGAATTAGTCAGCTCCCAAACTGAATCTGCCTATTATCAAAATATTATTATCATTATTATGTTGTTCTATGTTGTTCTCTGAATTGGTATTGGAAGACATAATACAAGCACCGCAGTGCTTAGATGACTTCCTATCAATCTAGGGATACAGTACAATAATCTATTTTTGATTTTTTTTTATTTTTTAATTGTTATTATATTTAGGTATGTATGTATTATACTTATTTGATAAGAGAGAATATTTAATGCAATGTTATTTGTATGTGTATACATTGAAGCATTGAAAAAATATATATATAAAATCACTATCGATATAGCTATGAATATAAAGTTCGTAAAAAGTAGATGAATGGACACCTTATAAACACACAACTTTTTCAAACAAAAAAAAACTCACAACCTTAAAAACACACAAAATAATTCGTAGAAAGCAGATGAATAGACAGAACACAGATAAAATGGATTAAAATAGGTATATACAATTTAAATCAAATGGAATGAAATGTGTAGAATAGGATAAATTTAAGTTACAATTAATTATGTCATAATATAATTAAATCACAATATTATATACAGTGAGGTCCTAAAGTAACGAATAAATTCATTTCCTACCTGATTATGAATGCAAATGAAAAATCCTGAAACATGTCAATTTTTATACACGCATAAAAACATTTTCTTCATTGGAGATGATACATTTGTTCAATTCTGAATTCTTGAACTGATAAAACGTTTTCTTCTTGTAAAATAATATATTTGATACAAAATTATTGCATATCTCCAATGTAGAAAATCATATATTTGAAATGAAAATTTGGTGTTACCAAATTTTCGTTATTCAAGTAATTAAGAGTATTCAGGAAAGAAAGTTGCAAGTCTTGAAAAATATAACACAATATTTCTTGTTCCAAGAAAATATATCAAGTATTTCTTCATTAAAGAAATCTTCTTCATTGGATATAGGCAATACATTTTCAATTCTAAATTCTCAAATTGAGAAAACGCGTACATACTTTATCTTCTAAAGTAAAGTATTTCATACAGTGTTATTCAAAATCTATAATGTAAAAAATTATCTAATTGAAATATTTATTCACTTTTACTAAATATTTTTCAATCAAGTAAGTAATTATAACAGAATTCAGGAAACAAAATTACAATTATTGACAGATATTGGTAACTCAATATCTCTTGTTCCAAGACACCATATAAAGTATTTCTTCATTGAAGAAATGTGCCAAAAATTTGTATCATGAGAAGTAAATTTCGAATGCAATTTTCTTGAATTAACAATTATGCATTCTTGAATATCATTTCTTTCTCCTCTCAAAGGTATTGTTGCCAAAAGTATGATTACGTACCTATTCATGATTATTTAGCATTGGTAAGGTAACTATCGCTTCAACCAAATTTGTTGTTCTCATTCCTTATTTCTATAGTTACCTAGGAAGCTATCACACAAACACCAGCTGTAGCAACATTCATTAGTTGTAGGTAGGTATATCTACCTGTTTCCAAAGAACTAAAGTGCCTACATATGAGTAGCAACCAACATCAATACCACTAGGTGTACGTTTGGTCCGGAAAAAAAGTGCAAAAGAGACACTATATTTAATAGCTCAAAGCATTAATACATAACTATTATACTAATTCTCAAGTCCGTGAGGACGTGAGATCACGACCTGCAATCTGTAATTTCAACTACGAAAATCGGCAACAGTGTTTCCCAAGTCGTCCAAGTTGCACCTGTTGATTGTTGATCGCACTTCTGACTCTTCTGAGTTCCACACCGGCCATTACGCACTATTCGCTATTCGCACCCCTGTTTGCCGGCTGTTTTCTGTTTATAGTCGAAGCTATTATTAATCGAAAATGAAAACAGGCACATGGTTCAAATTCAAAGTGGTATTTGGATATCTCAAAGTATTTTAGTATTTGGAATTGGATATGGAAGAAAAACTGAGGGGTTGGGGAATCTCTGAAGAGATTATTGATAATTTCAAAGGTAAGTGTAGGACATAATATCAAGATAAGGTTAGGTCAGGTTTCTATATAATATATTGTACAATGAGCATGAAATGACATACATTTCCCACGAGTAGGTATATGAAATTTTGTAGTACGAGCGTACAATATACTATATAGCAACCTGACCTGATCTTGATATTATGTATTATATATATGTATTATATGACTTACCTTTGAAATTGTCAATAATCTCTTCAGAGATTCACCAACCCCTCAGTTTTTCTTCCATATCCAAATCCAAATACTAAAATACTTTGAGATGTCTAAATACCACTTTGAATTTGAACCATGTGCCTGTATTTCATTTTCGATTAAATTTTTTTGAATCCAAGTAATTCTGATATCTCAAATCAAGCAACTGATAGTCTTCTTAGTCAGCAATATGGTAGTTTCAATTGAAACAAATATTTCAACACCCCAACACAGAGAAGTTCTCAAATGAAGAGCTGTATCTTAACCCTTTGAGGACGTCAGCTCAACAAACCACATTTTCTAAATTATGTTTCTGAATGTCTACCGAACAGACGGTGTAACCGTACTGTATAATGTGTTGCCTATATCAATATTACTCTTGCAAAGATTTTAAATCCGCCTGAACGTAGCACGTGTTACCATTATTCACGAATTCCTCAAGTGCAAGGGTTGTTCAAGACGTTATAGTTTTTCAACTCAATTTTATGAGTAACGTATCTTCAGGATGTCAGGTGAGAATGTGTTTTTATGTTAAACTAAGTGATAATTAGCCAGTATTAGTGCCCGCAACTCTGTACGTGTTGTTGATGATGTTTTATTGCATGAAATATTGTATGGCTTTCCAGGCTAACCACAAGGCATTGAAGTACGTTTTTTATTTACCTAGGTTACGCTAAGTGGACTTTAGCGGAGTTGCAAGAATTGAATCCTTCCGAGTTTGAGGCACTCATAGATGAGATTCCTTCGGACTGCGAATCAGATGAGTCGTCGGACATAATCGACGACCCAGAGGAATCCCTAATTATGAAAGGTCCAGAAGATGATGTACATAGCCTTTTTGACATAGAATCAATGCATATTGATATGCTAGATGACGATCAATTTGAACAAGTTTGTCGGCGTGATATTGATGCATCACCTACCATAGCCAAAGAAACTGATGGATGGAACACAGAAGATGAAATGCCTCTATCACAATTACAACTACAACTGTGGAGACTGACCACAATATGGACAAGCGATGCCACATTCTGTACAAAGCCCTCTCCATTCATACAGGAAACAGGACCAATCATTCCAGGAGACGTAGAGAGTCCTACTGATATATTCATTCATTTATTTACGAATGATTTGATTGAAAAAATTGTTTTCCAAACAAACCTCTATGCGCTACAGAAAAGCGGTGGCAATTCTCGAGCTTTTCTTGCGACAACCTCATCGGAAATCAAGATTTTTCTCGGATTGAATATCCTCATGGGAATGAAATCCATGCCCAGCTATAGAGATCATTGGTCATCGAGAATTGAGCTGAGAGACCCTTACATAACCAACGCTATGGGGAGAGACCGTTTTGGATGGTTGCTCAGTAACTTACACATGAATGATAATGCAACTCAGCCAACAAAGCAAGACCCGAAGTTTGATAAGCTATACAAAGTTCGGCCGCTCATTGACACACTGTCAGAATCGTATTTGAAATCGTTCGCGCCTAATGCCAGTATATGCCTAATAAACCCATAAAAAGGGGCTACAAAGTCTGGGTACGTAGTGATGAGACAGGTTATGTCTCACAATTTCAAATATATACTGGCAAAGTTGGTAATCTTACTGAAAAGGCGCTTGGAGAACGAGTCATCAAAGATCTTTCTAGAGAGTTAGTTGGTAAGAATCACAAAGTGTACTTTGATAACTTCTTCAATTCTGTACACCTTCAAAAAGATCTACTTTCTAACAAAATATATGCATGTGGAACTGCTCGAAAAAACCGTAAGCAGATGCCAACTGACTTACGAGATGACAAGCTGCTGAGACGTGGTGATTCAGATTACAGAGTTTCCAAAGACGGACTAGTGACCCTAAAGCGGATGGACAAAAAACCAGTACTATTCATTTCGAATTTTCATGACCCTACAGAGTTGAAGAGTGTTTCTAGAAGAAGGAAAGATGGCTCTAGAGAGGAAGTCACATGTCCAGTACTTGTCAATGACTATAATCGTCACATGGGCTATGTCGATAAGTTTGACATGTTAAAATCACTTTACGAAATAGATCGTAAATCAAGGAAATGGTGGCACCGCATATTTTGGTACTTTGTGGATGCTACAGTGGTGAACTCATATATTATATTCAAGTCCCGATTACCAAGTAAAATGACTTTGAAAGAGTTTCGACTTTCTGTGGTTTCTGGCCTAATAGGTGCTATTTCTGGGGAATCAAAGCGTGGTCGGAAAAGTAATGAAAATATACCTAACAAATTCAAAACCATCGTGCCACAGGAATTGAAATTTGATAAGAACTCGCATATGCCTGTTCATACAAGTTCACGACGATGTGCACATTGCAGCACTACAAAAGAACCACACCGCACCGTTTGGATGTGTTCTACGTGCAATGTGGGATTATGCCTCAAAGACAATAAAAATTGTTTTTATGTCTTCCATCGGAACTAGATGATGCCTAGTGGTCACTTTATATAACCATATCATATTTTTTTTCTTTTGTCACGATCCCACGTTTTTTTGTTTTACTTTGTGAATAAATATATCAATCAATATATTTTTCCATAAAAGTTTGTTTTCTTCCAAGAAAAACGAATTCCGTCCTCAAAGGGTTAATTCAATAATATGGTTTCATTCATCCAAACCTAGCAGTCTTTTGGTATGAAATGAGCATAGCTAATGTTAAGAATTTGTGCAATTTGATTCAAGAGAAGTAATTTCTCAATGAAGATTGTGATTGTCTTGACCTATGTAACATGAGTTTCTTATTTGGAGTAAAGTTGGTTTACTCACACAAAGAATATATATTTTTTATCATCCAAGCAATCTATACGCTTGATCAGAGAGTACTGAATTGGAAATTCAAAATGCTCAGATCGAGAAATCGTTTATTCCAGTATATATAAACAAGCCATACTCTTGAAGCAAAGCTTATTGCATTAGAGGAAGAAATCATTTTTATGTGTCTGTATGAATCTACACTTTCTCCATAGAATTATTCACCAGCTTCTTCAACCCCTAGGGACACAAAATTTAAAGAAAAATGGGTAGCGTGTGATATCGCATTTAAAAGGGTTTTTCTCTATTCAGCAATATAGCACTTTTTGATTTTTGGACATTGATAACAAGAAAAATCAATTATAATTGCTGTAACTATCAACGACTAGCGAACTAAAATAAATTTTAAATGCGTCTGATCTTTTTGTGACATTTAAATGTCACAAATTCAACCGGTGAGATTGTCTACCGTTAAGCGGAAAATCCTGTTGATCTCCTAGAGTACTCTATCATTCGATAACTTTTCAGCTATTGTAATATTGCCAAGAATTTACGTTCTGAATATTGAAGGTTACAGAGAATATTATGATAATGTCAAACATGGGATATCAAGTGGCCGAATGCCAAAGTTACTTGAAATGGGTCACACTGTTGCGGAAACAATCATAGATCATATATGTAGATCAAGAACCCCTCATGGCTCATGCTCACCCCGTGACGAAACCGAAGAAGAGCCCTACTTACAGGGGATTCATCGTTGCAGGGTTGGAAGGATTGCAAATCGGTATAGGTTGTTTAATAATCGAATGATGTTACTAAATGGCGAAAATAATTAGATGACTTTAAAAAAAATTCTTCACATGAACATGTCCGCAACTGCTTCATTTCTGAGATACAGGATGTTGAATTTAAAAAATCAGTTTTTCCCGAATATCTCTAAAACCGCCTTGTATTTTGCTTTAATTTTTGGCACATGCAAAGAACGCATAAATAGTTATTTATGCAACAAGTGCAAAAAGTGAATGTTTATTGCACTCGACGTGAAATTGTCCAACTCGGCCTAACGGCCTCGTCGGACAATTTCACGTCGAGTGCAATAAACAATTTTTGCACGAGTTGCATACAACATTTTTTCTACGTTCATGCAAAAAGCAAAAAATGATTTATTGAGGTGCGGCACTAGGTGTAGGAAAATGAAAAGCGCAACTTGAATACTTTATTATTAATATCGATTTGCATTGAAACAGGAACTAATACGTTACGAACAATTTAACTCAAACTTTATTTTTACCCTCAATGTTGAAAGTGAATGAACAATTGGTGCAATTTTCAATATGAATATTTCGTAGTGAAGTACCTATTGCCAATCTCACAGAATATCTGCTAAATATGTAGTAGGTTTAAACGTTTATGTTTGTCATGATGACAACACGTTGAAGTAGAATGACAGATGAGTGCAATAAAAACTTTATTGCACTAGTGCAATAAAGAACTTCTTTTTCCACTGAATATAGTTCAATAAGGTTTTGCTTTTTGCATGAATGTAGAAAAAATAAATTTTTCTACGACAGTGCGTAAACTAAGCTTTTACGCACTGCTGACAGTGCGTAAAGTAATACTTTTTCGCACAAGTGCGTAAAAAAATCACCTGTGCGTAAAATCATCAACTGTGTGTAAAGTAATTTTTACACACTGTTCATACATTTATGCATTTTAAAAAAATACGGTATTTTGCGTCAAATATAACTCAGAAGTCTTTATTCGATAATACGACGACAATTCATGTCATTCAACATTCAAATTCTACTTTACGAACTTATATCATAAATAGCTATTTTTCCAGTAGAAAGTTTTTTTTTTGTTTTAACATGCCTGCATTATTTTTTATCAAAAAAATTATACGCTACTGTTTTTTTTCAAATAAATGTAGTTTTTATAATTGTTCCACATCTTCTCATAAAAAAGGTTCTTGTCCCTTTTTTTGACCAATGGATGGTCCTCAACGGTTACCAATGCAATTTTTTCTCCTAGTCTCAATGAATGCATTTTATGTTTCATATCAAAAACCGTCTGCCAGACGAAAAAAAGTGCCCAGACCATTTTTATGAGAAGATAGAGAACAATTATGAAAACAATATTTATTTGAAAAACAAAAACAGTGGCGTATCATTGTTTTAATCAAAAACTTTCTCGATTCCATCTACAATGTCCAGTGTCCATTACAATGTCATAAATACGAAATGACCATAATACATATCCTGTCTGTTCGAACGAATAGTAAACTTTTTTCTGGATGACGTTTATAGTTATCTCCACATATTAGAACTAATTCTGCCTTCTCAGCTAACGTTAACTGTCTTGGAAGAGGCATTTTAAATCAAATAAACTTAATAATCTAACAAAACTTGTAATATCCTACCCCTAGAGGTAAAACATATTAAAAATCATAAAACCTTCTCGAGAGAATCAAAAAAATTCATCTTCGCAAATTACTTCAAATTTATTAAAATACTAGAACATCAATAGTTACACTAACATGATATAAAACCATTATTTAATTCTTTACTTTCTGTACACAACTGTAATTTTAGATCAATTAACATTACTTTGTAGCACAACACAAGTGTTAAGTCACTTAGGTGCTTTCTGTACACAATCTATACCCTGTCCCTTATATATTGTTTGTCTTCATTCATACTTGTTTGTTTTATTATTCTTTATTATTATGTTATTAACCTAATTTATCTTTGTATCATACTTTGTATCATACGTATTCTGTATCACTGTATCATTTTGTGTACAATAAATAAAATAAATAAATAAATAAACAATAATTATTCAAAAATGAAAAATAGTTTCCGCTATTATTTTAGTAAGATTTCATATTTGCCGATTAATTTGTACAGTTTTTTAATATACATCTAATATAATTTTTTTTAAAGAATCATCTTATTAATAATGTTTGCGAAATTTCAAATTTGCGTTTAAGATCGTTGCAACAAACATGAAGTTTGTGATTCCTTAAAAAATTAAAATCTAAGTTAATTTCACAAATATGTTTAAATTTTTACAAAGTTATGCGCTGTTGATTTGATGATGATTGATTCAAGAAAGTGAATATATAAACAAAATTGGGAAAATATTGATGTTTTAAAAAAATTATATATTACTTTGGAGGCCATGTTTTGGTATTTAACAACTTTTCCTAATATTTTAATTTTGCTGAATTTACTGAAATACTGGTACTTCATTCTTGTACAATTTATATTTTTTGACCTACCCTGTATGCTGTTTGATTTGCAACCATTCTAAGGGAACCTAATATGATTATCGAACACGCACCAACTTCCGGCAATACTTGTATTTTAATCGTACAATTACTTAAAAACATCCCCATATGTTGCACGCTTAAATGGCAACGCTGTATACGATGTGTTATGATTTTTTCCTCAAATAAAAAACTTGTAGGGCCGCTAATACCTGACTGAATCGCGGTACAAGAATTCGTATGAATCAATCTTCTTGAATATTATATTTTTGATTAATTTTGTTGAATTTAGTTTATAGTTGCATACAAGTGTTGCATATTTTTTACATTTGTATACACCGCACTAATGATGACAAAGAAGTAAGAAACACTTGTGTATATGATTGCTTGAAATTGGGGAGTGAATTACTGATTTCAACTCCAGAGGTGCGTTTCAATATTACGTCCGACGTGCGTCCGACGTTTAACTTTTCTTATGAAGCGTTTCGATATTAGAACGTCTTGTCCGAAAACTTCATTCCATCGTTTCAAAATTCTTGAGTGGAACGTCCGACCGTCAACTATTTACCCCACGATTTAGGAGAGCGTTTCAAAATTCAATCTGACAGATATCGCCCGACGAAACAACTATGACGTCATACATCGTCCGTTACCGGACGACAGACGTTAAATTGAAACGCACCTCAGAGGTGCGTTTCAATTTAACGTCGGACGTCCGGTAACGGACGATGTATGACGTCATAGTTGTTTCGTAGGGCGATATCTTTCGGATTGAATTTTGAAACGCTCTCCTAAATCGTGGTGTAAATAGTTGACGGTCGGACGTTCCACTCAAGAATTTTGAAACGATGGAATGAAGTTTTCGGACAGGACGTTCTAATATCGAAACGCTTCGTAAGAAAAGTTAGACGTCGGACGTAAAATTGAAACGCACCTCAGCAGTACAAAAAAATCCCTTCACCTAGACCAAAAACTGTCGTTTCGGAACTTATGGAGTTATATTTTAATGAGTTTCGCAAAAAAATTTATTCGCATTTGACGACATGTGTCATTTTCCTGTTAACATTTTTTCTGAACTGACTGTTGGAAACTATGAAGTTTTTCAGTTCATTGAAATATATCAGGTGTCCATCGTTTTTTTTACAAAATTCTCTGTTATTTTACCCCTATGGAGAAGAGAGATAACACCCTAAGTATATAAAATGCTAGTTTTGTGATATGTCTCTGTCCGTTCTCGAGCTTGGAAAATATGAACCTTTATATTTTATTATTGCTACGGCTAATGAGTACACTGAAAAACAATATTAGATCTGTACAATTAAAAAAATACGATATTTATATCAGATCACAAAATGGTACAGATGACGCAAAATGAAGGAAAGTATTTCGATATCATGTAATCTAGTTATAATTTATTTATATATCATTTATTTGATTTTTGGTTCGATTTTAAAATATTTTCATAATAGAATATCGGTTTTGACTGATGAATTGTTTTATATTTGATTTGTAATGGGTTTTGTTTAAACCAGTTCTGAGCTGTGTTGGCACAATATTGAACAGCTTAGAACCGAAAAAGAATACACATCTTTGAGTATGATGTTTCTCAAAACTCAGTAAATTCAGACAAAGGTTTTTTGCAAATTCAGTATGTGTAGTTCAATCTGTTTCGAATAAATGTTTCAATAAGTTTGTCTCTTTACATAATTGTTCACTTGAGAATAACCTTTGTTTATTTAATTTAATTTTTATTATCGTATTTTATACAGTGAGTCTGCTTAAGTTGGCTACATGGGAAACTTTTTTATTATTGATTTTACGAATAAAAGTTATTCTTCATAAAAAGTTCTGCATAGTCTGAAATCCAAGATGCAATCATCAGATATAAAATTTCATTAATCTTATACGAGGTATGACAAAAAATATGCAATTTTCTCAAGAGTAAAGTAACTTTATATTTCACAATATCGAAAATTTTCATTATAAAAAGTTAGTTGGAATTAAAAACAATGTTTTAATATACAATTACATCCTTCTAATTGTAAAAACAAGTCTGAGCGTGGGATCCGCCTACGCTAGGATCCACCTAACGCTCAGACTTGGCCTCTTAACTCTCGCGCAAGCGCTTGACCTCGCGCTTCGCACGAGCATTTCTCGAAAGCTCGGAAGTTGAGGAGCTTGGAAGTTGAGGAGCTCGAAACTTGAGGAGCTCGGAAGTTGAGGAGCTCGGAGGTTGAGATGCTCAGAAGTTGTAGGGCCTACTTCGCGCTTTGCGCGAACACTTTGCTAAAAGCTCGGAAGTTGAATGGTTTAGAAATATAATTGGACACCAATAATATGAATACAACGACCTTAACGCCTTTAAAACTATAATTGGACACCAATAATATGAATACAACGACCTTAACGCCTTTAAAACTATAATTGGACACCAATAATATGAATACAACTACCCTAATGCCTTTTAAACTATAATTGAACACCAATAATATGAATACAACGACTGATGCCTTTAGAATTATAATTGGACACCAATTATTTGAATACAGCGACTTCAATGCGTTCACAACTATAATTGAATACCAATAATATGAATACAACTATTGTAATTTAAAACTATAATTGGACACCAATAATTTGAATACAACCCAAGTAGCACACTTATATTGGTAAGATATTGGTACAATATTGTGAACATATTGGCGAAATATTTGAAATGCAATATTGGCGAGAAAAAAAATGTGAACATTCGGCGATATTGGTCCAATATTACTTGAATAATATTGGCGAAATATTCCCCAACCAATATTGGCCTCAAAATATTTGGCGATATTGGTACAATATCGCTGATACAATATTCTGAGAATATTGGCACAATATTCAAAAGTTATATTGTCGAGAAGTAAAATGTCAACATTTTGCGATATTGGTCGAATATTGTTTAAATATTCCAAAAATAGTTTTGGTGAAATATTCTTGTAGCAATAATGGCCTTAAAATATTTATCGATATTGGTACAATATCATTTGGTTATATTGGAGGACGTCAATATACCTTGGTAAATTATTAAATGTCTTTTAGTTGATGAAGGTGACACCAGAGTCTGCCTTTTGATCGCCTTAACCATTGAGTGAGCTGACTTGAAAACAAGTTAAGAGAAGTATTTAATAAACTTTCGTAGGTTTTAGAATACGTTATATATGTAGAGGCACCTAGCGGATTTTTATCCAGGTTTGATCATGAAATAATTTAAATATGTTTCATTGAATATTCGGCCAATATTCAAATTTCATCTCAATCTAGATGTAGGAAACAATATGAAGACAATATTGTTTTAACGATATCGATAACTATTATTGAACCAATAATGACCCAATATTAATTAATAAGATTTGTTGAATATTGGCGAAGTGATATTCAACCAATGTGTAATTACACTTGGAGAAACAATATAGTTTTTATTCCTTGAATCGATATGAGGGGAATATTGGGATTGCAATATTTATTCTAGATGTTGAAAACGATGTGAAGACAATATTGTTTTATCGATATTGGTAAATATCATTGAACCAATATTGACTCAATATGAGTTATTACAATTTGTCAAATAAAGTGGAAATGATATTCAACCAATATGCTATCAAACTTAGAAATACAATATAGTTTTTTTCCCTATAATCGATATGACTGGAATATTTGGATTGCAATATTTATTCTAGATGTGGAAGACAATATATAACCAATATTGTATTATCGATATTGGTAGAAATTATTCAACCAATATTGACCCAATATTTCATGTGATAATCTACATTCAAAACTAGTTCAACCAATATTCCACCAATATTATTATTATAATATTGTTTTTTGAATATTGACCCATATTGGACCAATATTGATTTTTCATTTACAATATATCTATATTGGTCCAATATGGAACCAAGATTCAGCCGATATGATGTGCTACCTGGGAACGACTAATGCGAGACTTGAAAAAAAATCCAAGTATATTTTTCAAGGCATGACTGCCTTGACTAGTTTCCCACAACAATTCGCGTTTTCAACACTACTACTACTACTACTACTACTACTACTACTACTACTACTACTACTACTACTACTACTACTACTACTACTACTACTACTACTACTACTACTACTACTACTACTACTACTACTACTACTACTACTACTACTACTACTACTACTACTACTACTACTACTACTACTACTACTACTACTACTACTACTACTACTACTACTACTACTACTACTACTACTACTACTACTACTACTACTACTACTACTACTACTACTACTACTACTAATTTTCTTCAAAAATACGTGTTTTCAATACATGACCGTCTTGAATAATTTCCCACAAAAATACGCGTTTTCAAAACATCAGTCTTGACTAATTTCTCACAAAAATCCGTGTTTTCAATTCATGACTAAATTTGACTAATTTCCCACAAAAATACGTGTTTTCAATATATGACTGTCTTAAATAATTTCCCACAAAAATATGTGTTTTCAATACATGACTGTCTTGAATAATTTCCCACAAAATACGTGTTTTCCATGCATGACTGTGTTGACTAATTTCCCACAAAAATACGCGTTTTCAAAACATCAGTCTTGACTAATTTCTCACAAAAATCCGTGTTTTCAATTCATAACTAAATTTGACTAATTTCCTACAAAAATACGTGTTTTCAATACATGAATGTCTTGAATAATTTCCCACAAAAATACGCGTTTTCAATACATGACTGTCTTGAATAATTTCCCATAAAAGTACGCGTTTTCAATACATGACTGTCTTGAATAAATTCCCATAAAAGTACGCGTTTTCAATACATGAATGTCTTGAATAATTTCCCACAAAAATACGTGTTTTCAAAACATGACTTTCTTGAATAATTTCCCACAAAAATACGTGTTTTCAATACATGACTTTCTTGACTTATTTCCCACAAAAATACGCGTTTTCAATACATGACTGTCTTGACTAATTTCCCACAAAAAGAAGCGTTTTCAATACATGACTCTCTTGAATAATTTCTCACAAAAATTCGCGTTTTCAAAACATGACTTTCTTGAATAATTTCCCACAAAAATACGTGTTTTCAATACATGACTTTCTTGACTTATTTCCCACAAAAATACGCGTTTTCAATACATGACTGTCTTGACTAATTTCCCACAAAAAGAAGCGTTTTCAATACATGACTCTCTTGAATAATTTCCCACAAAAATTCGCGTTTTCAATCCATGACTGACTTCACTAATTTCCCACGAAAATAAGTTGTTTTCTTTTGTGAAATATTCAACAAACTATTGATATTATCGGAAAAAATTATCAATACTTTTTTGTCGACTTTTATGAGATGATCAAAAAAGATAATTTGTGGAATTTGAAAATCCGTCGCTATTGACATATTTGGTGTTTTTAATAAAAGAAAATTTAATAATCTGTTTATTTTTCAAAATATGGGAAACATTTATAAAATCTTTTTGTAGGCATGTTCAAGTATAATAAAACTTTACAAATACATTTTTATGATATATTGTATAGTTTCGAAGTTTTTGGCGATTTTAGAAAGAAAGTACATTTTTTAAAAAAAATTTATTGTTGTTAAATTTTTCTCCTCTATTTATGTAGGTTGAAAAAAAAGGGTTAAAAGTATCAGAGGAGCTTATAGTGTGAAGTTGATGCAATTCACATTTTTTCAATACTTAGTACGGTCAATATATCGATATTTAAGTTTTTTGAAGTATTTCCTGAACTATTGATATTAGTGAAAAACATTTATTGATAATTTTTATAGATTTTCTGAAACCCATCAAAAAACTTTTTCTAGATTTTTTTGAAAAAGTATCGATACCTAGTTAATAATTTTTTCACAAATTTTTCTCAAATTATCAATACCGAACATTTATCATTTATAAAATTTTGTTTCATAAAAATTTGCTTAATTATTTCTAAACAGAACGGAAAGGTTAACATGTTTGTAATAAATAAAAATGATAAATATAATAATGATAATTTTAAAAAAATGTAAAAAAAAAAATTTTTCCAATTGGAAGGATTTAATTGCATATTGAAACATAGTTTTTGATTCCGAACAACTTTTCATAATATTAATTTTCGATATTGTGAAATATAAAGTTACTTTACATTTGGGTAAAATTCATATTTTTTGACATACCTCGTATAAGACTGATAAAATTCAATATATGATGGTTGCATCATGGGTTTTAGGCCATGCACAACTTTTTATAAAGAATAACTTTTTTCGTAAAATCAATAATAAAAAAGTTTCCCATATGTAGCTAACTTAAGCAGACTCACTCTGTATAGCTTGAAAGCCACACAAAACATTATTGAACATTCCACCCCAAGCAGTATTAAAAAATTGTATAACCGATTCTGCCATTGAATGGTACAGTCTGAGTCTTTTCGTGACGTATAATGCATGTTCGTCACATTTTATAATATATGCTGGTCAAGTATAACCTAAGATATTTGTGTGTGGGCTAACGGTTGAAACCAAAGCCAAAAAAAAATAACCCAAGATATTTGATATTTGCCACTTTCACAATTTTAAGGTACCTAGGTACAATGTGTTGAAATCGTACATTGAGGAGAGTGTATCTTTATTGATTTTTCTTGCGGTAGGTCTCTTCGATCAATTGTGATGGAAATAAATTTGGATTTTCTTATATTCGAGCTGAGAAGAATTTTATTTACCCTTGAGCCTATATTTTTTAATCCTGTTTTCCCATTCTTGTATACCTGAGTCCATTTTTTCCCAGTAAATATTATTGCTGTATCGTCAGCATATTAGATGAAATGTCCAGAAAATTTTAGTATTCGTGTTATACTGAAAATTTCACACCTCACTTTTAGAGAGAACCAAAACATTCGTTCTTATTTAGATGCCATGGCAACCAAAAAATTTCCGGAAATTTTTATCCTCCTGGGTACCCTGGCCGAAATTAATAAGTGGAAATTTTTCTGTCAAATATTTGACAGGTGATAGTTTATATTTTGCTTTGATGTACAAATGGAATTGTATTTTTCATTTGAAATGAGATAATATTTCATATTTATGTATTTATTAAATATTTCGAATGTGTCTGAATATTTTCTTCACGATAATCGCAGAATTTGCAAATTCTGAAATCAAATTTCAGAAACACTTCAATACACCAGTTGTCTACATGTAAATGAAAGGCCCCCTGGCGAGTCGGTAAAGTGTCCGCCTCGTGGTCGTGTGGTCACTAATTCAATTCCCAGTGGAACAAGAACATTTTTACTTTTTTTTTGATTAAATTTAAAAAAATCAAATTGAAATTTTGTTAAGTGTGTTTTACATATCAATATTTTCATGCATCTTTTTTGTACTATGCATATAAATAGTTCAGGTGAACCATAGTTAGTTATTTCTTATGAATTGTTGGATATATTTTGGTGTAAAATTTTCTTACCGAATCCCCCGCTTGAATTAATTGCAGGAAATTTATCTCGTACATAAATTTTTAAAAAATTCATGTACTCGAAAAATTTCCGGCAATAATTCAAGCACTTGGGAGATTACAAGTGAAAATTTCACACCTCACTTTTAGAGAGAACCAAAACATTCGTTCTTATTTAGATGCCATGGCAACCCAAAAAATTTCCGGAAATTTTTATCCTCCTGGGTACCCTGGCCGAAATTAATAAGTGGAAATTTTTCTGTCAAATATTCCCAGTAAACACATCATGTGTATGAAACGTTTCAACGGAATCCTAAATGGAAACATTTGAAATATTCCAAACGTTCGTTCCAGAAATAAATCTGAAACATGTCACATATTACATTTCAAGTGAAATGTATCCGAAATGTTTCCAATGCACTTATGAAATGTCAGTAAAGATAAAACGTGTATAAAACATTTCAAATCCACTTATAAAACGCCAGTAAGGATAAAATGTGAGTGAAACATTTCAAATGAACCCAAATTACGCAAACGAGGTGCCATCTGTCGTTGACTTTGCAGAGGTTTACTACGGTCATGCGCCATCGCCAAAACGCCATCCGACGAGGATCCTAGTTGCGTAATAAATTATTGTGCTTTTGTGAGGTTAAACTTTAAAAATTTTGAATTTTCACCTTCCAAAGGCCTCAACCACAGTATACCTCCATGTATTATACTGTGCTTCAACTGTGACGCTTGTGATTTCATTAGCATATGAACTGGACACTGAAGTTTGGTTGAGCTGAGCATTTTCAGTTGATGAATGTTAATCATGAATCCCCTATATTAGCAGGTATGTAGTGTTTCTAGATCACAATTGATTATATATAATTTGATTAAATATTTTGATGATATTTCCATGATTTGATCTACGTCATCAACCAACTTTCTAGGTTAATGGCACCATAAAATGTATTTTTTTTTATGTTAACACAGTTCAAAAACATACCAAAATAAGTATGCTATATTATATCAGCATATCTCGTTGGTTTAGACACTTTCATTATAACATACATTGTCATCGGATTATAATGAAAAGTTGGTAAAGTTAATAGGTGATGGTTTTTACTTCACAGTATTTTTTCAGATGCAGCCAAAATCGATCTCCCAATATGTCCGATAGCAAATTGAAAAGAAAACTATCATGCGATTTCGTCTGGCATCTTAGAAATAGTTCATTCGTCCCGATCTCTATGATGGATTCTATCTACATTGTAATAAACAATTAATGTATACATGTGGCTAGAAAAATGAATTTTCAATGAATGCCTATTATAATCGTTTTATTCATTTATTCAGGAACAACAAAATAAATATATGGTTTCTGAAAATGATATTTACATATTCCGTTGCTACTGTTTATGGAAATTATTTGCAGAAATCCTGTATTTTGGTATCTACCTATATACTCATCAGGAACCATATGTTATTTACTATGTGTTTCTTTTGAAATATTTCGGGAATATATTCCATATGCAGTTATATTGTGTTTCATAAATGCTGCTTTCGGAACATTTGCTGTGAAACATATCTGAATGTATTCTAATACAACTATGTTATGTTTTTTAAACGTTTCTTTCAAGACATTACGTGTGAAATATATCTGACAGTATTCATACACAGTTGTGTTGTGTCTCAGATGCATTTCTATCGAAACATTTCCTACGAAACGTTTCATACCTAGGTCATTTCTGGTGTCTGGTATGTTTCACAAACATTTCTGAGTCAAAAGATGAAACGTTTCACGTGAGAGATAATTGGTGTCCGAAATGTTTCAAACACATTTTTTGGTTTACTGGGTTTGACAGGTGATAGTTTATATTTTGCTTTGATGTACAAATGGAATTGTATTTTTCATTTGAAATGAGATAATATTTCATATTTATGTATTTATTAAATATTTCGAATGTGTCTGAATATTTTCTTCACGATAATCGCAGAATTTGCAAATTCTGAAATCAAATTTCAGAAACACTTCAATACACCAGTTGTCTACATGTAAATGAAAGGCCCCCTGGCGAGTCGGTAAAGTGTCCGCCTCGTGGTAGTGTGGTCACTAGTTCAATTCCCAGTGTGGAGCAAGAACATTTTTACTTTTTTTTTATTAAATTTAAAAAAATCAAATTGAAATTTTGTTAAGTGTGTTTTACATATCAATATTTTCATGCATCTTTTTTGTACTATGCATATAAATAGTTCAGGTGAACCATAGTTAGTTATTTCTTATGAATTGTTGGATATATTTTGGTGTGAAATTTTCTTACCGAATCCCCCGCGTGTTTGAATTAATTGCCGGAAATAATTCAAGCACTTGGGAGATTACAAGTGATAATATATATCAAGAACAGTATTGGCCCTAATACAGTTCCCCGTGGTACCTAAGTTGTGATTTCTAGTGTTTTGCACAATGCATTGTCAATTTTGACTCTTTGATTTCTGTGTGATAAATAATTTAGCAAAATATTCAAAGATGGTCCCCGAATGCCATAATGGTGTATTTTGTCTAATAGTATTTCATGTGATAACGTGTCTAAAGTTTTCGCTAGATCAAGAAAGACAGCTAGGCATTTATTTGATTCGACTAAAGGTGCATTTAGTCAACATCATTTTAAAATTGTGCTTAAATATGTCAAAAACGAAAGTTGAATCTGTTATATCAAATGGCGCCATTTATACAACAATGTTAAGTTTATGCTAAAAATCTTTGATGTTAACGTTATGTTTATGATAATGCTTGTGCTAAAGTTGACTAAATCAACCCTAAGTTCCCAATAATTTTTTTTTCATTGGTGCCCCATTTCACCTATTTAAAGCACGCCTCAGCGTGTTTAAATCGAACTTTCAAAATGAGAAATGTGTTAAGTATAACATTTTATGTAGTTATAATACCAGTATTTATGATTTATAATTGCACCAATAAAAAAATAGCGTGAAGTATTCGTGGATAACTGGTCTTTCAAACACTTACTCTATTTTCGCGGGTGTTTGAAAGACAATTTTATCCACTTATACTTTAATATACTATTTTGTAATATCAGCAGTTTTTTTTCTGAATCCAAACTGCAATTACGAACACTCGATCCGTAGTGAGTTTGACGTATGTCAGATTTTTGCAATTATGAAAACCAATATAATTCAAAACATATTGCAGCTTGAGTCGATATCAATGATCTATATGGTAGATATAATTCCATTCTATCTCTATTCAATTCTATTTCGATTTCGTTCTAGCCTACGTATCGTAATAACTCTCGTATCGACTGTTCATACTCCCACCCTTGTTTTTCAGTATTCACTTGATGCAAGTCAAGCAAATCAAGCTTTCTTCAAAAATTTTTGCAAAATTATTGATGACAGAAATGGGTCTGTAATTACCTTATTCATTTTATGTCATACTAGTTCATTATTGTGTTTTTAATGCTTAGTTACCAACTGTCTAATGTCTTACTTTATGCCCGTGCGGGCATAAAGTTTACTTTATGGCCCGCGCGGGCATAAAGAGAAATAATTTCGTCAGGAATTCCAAAATCTTCGTTCATTTTGACTTCTAACTTTGACACATATAAAAACTATTGTGATTTTATGACATTTGTCAACATTCACCTAGCAACGATAGTGTCTACTGTGATAAAATTGCAATGTTATTCATTCAAACCGGATTTTTTAAAATACTGATTTGTATTGAGATTGGATTGCAATAACGAACTAGTATGACATAAAGTAAAGTGACAGAGGCCCTCGGGTTCGTAAAACGTCGCCCTCAGGGCATAAACATCTAGTTATACCCTTGGTACATAAATAACTATTTGGGCCCCGTTTTATATACAGGGGTGACTGTTGATTGTTTCCACTGTTAATATTCCTGATGTGAAGGCCAAGTTGATTATGTGTATTAGTTGTTCAATAATATAAATGTGTTTTTTTTTTTATTGTTGCAACTTCTATTCCATCTGGTCCAGAAGATGAGTTATTTTTTAGATTTGAAATTATCTTAATTATTTCATTCTTTGTTACAGGATTCAAAAATGATGTGAGACCTACGAAAAAATTATGTAAAAAGTTCGGTGGAGGCTCTATGCTATTGTCAATTTGGTTTGCCATATTTTTGCCAATATTTATGAAATATTTATTGCATGTATCTACTTTTGAACAACATGTGATGATATTTGTCTGACCTTTCCACTCCAGTTGTTTTTTTTTCTTCAAAATAGTGATTCACAGTTCATGTATCGACGAATCACTTATCATTCACAACAAATGAGCATTCCTTTCAAATGGATTAATATATTATGGATTCCTCATAACAGAAAAAAATGTTTTTTGCATCATGTGACACATCCCGATAAAACTGTGCACGCCCTCAAACACCACAAACGCGACTAAAACATACACAAATTCGAAACTTACCTCTACACAAAGCACATATAGCGAAAACACCAACGAGAAAACATTTTCCATCAGATTTCATCTTAATATTCGCAGCACGTACAACATTAACTTGAGTGGATGGAATTTAAGGCACGGATTAGGGTTATTGAGTTTTTTCAGTCTGAATTCTCCTGGTGACACAAACAACTGGGGTGGAAACGTTGCGATGATTGAAAAGTGGAAAATCTTCGCATTCCAGGATGTGGATTATTGCATTTGGCGGATGCAACTGCGCACAGCATCCAATTCGATTTTATACAATTGAATCAATCTCGGGAGGATCATCTCCGATATCCAGGGGTGGTTTCAGTAACGGCTATTGTGATTTATTTGACAACGACAAATAAGCTAGGGTATGCTTGGTGGATATAACTATGTTATTTGTTGTATTTGGAGTGGTATGCAATAAGATATTTTTGTCATTAGCGAATCTAAGAACCAACCAAAATATCTTTGAGGTTCATATAAAAACGAAAATTTCATCAATAGGTACTCCTTCTGACTGGTGCCTATAATTTTTGTGAAAAAAAAGGTAAAAGGTGGAAAATTTTGTTGAGGTTCTAACTTTGAGGGAAAAAAATATTTGAACACGAAAACACTCAAAATGGTGAAATGGGGATGCAGCTCTGGGGTTGAAAACATTTTTTTGCGATTTACGGCGAAACCTGACCTTCTAGGAGAAAATGTTCGGGAAACAAGTTATAGATAATAAAAAAATCAAAAACTTTTGTATCTAACACTTTTTGACATAACCTCAAATTAACCGTCAAAATGGCGGAAAACCGATTTCTCAGAATTTGATTTTTTCTAGCGTATAAATGATTCAATTTAGGTGAACATTTGATGATGATGATTTCAGAGTCAAATGAGCGTGATTTTTTTGCAATTCAGATGACTACCAGTTTTCGAATTATGTAAATTTTTCGAAAAAAATACCCTTATCTTCCACGAATAATTCAAGTTTCAAGTTTTCAAGTTTATTTTATTTCAGGATAATATACAATTTGTTGCTTGATACGAGGATGTATTCATACCTAGCCTAGACCAGTTCCCTGCATAAACAAAATATTGCGTTACCATAGCAACGAACAATAACTTATTAGAAGTGTCAGTGTAAACTTTGACGTCAAAAAAGTAAACCAGAGTTACGCAATAAATTAAAAGAAAAAATATGTCCACCGAAATTGTGAAAATCGAAAAATTGGAGTATCGAGCCATCATCAAGTACCTGTATTTAAAAGGGTTAAGAGGTAAGCAGATTTACGAAGATATGCTTAATACCCTTGGTGATCAATGTCCTTCGTATGCGACCGTGTAAAATTGAACTGCAAGCTTCAAAAGAAGTAAATTTTCCATTGAAGATGATGACCGATCGCGGGAAGACCAGTTTCTGTGTCAGTCCCCGAAAAGGTAAGTAAAGGTAAGCTTATCGGGCTCATTCACGAAACAAAAAGAAAAGTAGTGTTACTTACGTAGTTTTATCTCCTGAACACGAATCCGAAAGAATTTCGTGTGGGTCTCTAATACTTTTCGAGTTATGACCTTTTGAATGTTGAAAATTGACCATTTTCAAACACGATTTTTTCAGTAAAAATCGCGGAAAATACCTCCTTCTTTTTCTCGACACTTTTTTCATTCCCTAATCAACTCTTATTTCACAATTACCACAAGTACCAAAATCAAAAGTTTTACGGAAAAAATTAACCTTCTCATGGCTGAGTCAAGTCACCGGTCGGACAAGGCACGCGCGTTCAGTATGAAGGCTGAGTCAAGTCTCCGGTCTGACCAATATGATTAGACCAGCGCGGTCATTTGGTTGACTTGACGACCTAATTAGAGCCATATTTTCTCGAAAGAGGATTTTGAAATGATTTCGAAACCAGATTTTAATAACTAAGTCATCGATTTTGTTCTCGCGAAAATGAATGTTTTCGAAATAATTACGTCATAACTTCAAAGTTGTCACGTCAAGCAATAACGAATAATATAACTGTAAACACCATTGAATTCTAATAATTATGGACATGTTATTATTATTAACACAGCAGAAGGGTTCTCAAATGGCCCTTTTGATTAATGATTTGATTCAACAGTGGCATGAAGAAGATGAGGAATTCGTCAATTATGTATTTTTTCTTTTTAATCCCATCCCAAGTAGTCCGTCCCATTCGGGACAAGAATGGATTGCAATTTTACAGACTATATGCATTTTTCATACTCTTCCGCGTGTCATTTGCAGTTGCATTGTCTACTGTTAATTTGAGATCTTCCAGCTGGATTTGCACCATAGCCTCCATTTCAATTTCTCTGGACGATTCAGAAAAAAAGTTATTTTATTTTCCTTGTTTTTGAACTCATTGTCGTCAAAGCAAAAAATGACACCGGACGTGCGTCATACTGTTTTGAAACATCCTCTCGATGTGATTTTGAAATACTTTCAATATTTGATAGTTGTGACGTCATGGTTCGAAATAATTCCATCGAGAAAATAGAATGTTTTGTAATTATTTGAAATACTTTCACAGGAAAATATGGCTTAGAACTGTTTGTATGTGACCAATATTTTCAATCATCTGATCGGTCCGACTCATCGTCATGCTTCATACTGAACGCCTTGTCCGACCGGTGACTTGACACAGCCTATATTTCACTATTCTTAACCTCACTCTTCATTGGCGTCCGTTGTAGAGATGTGGGAAGGGTAATGCATACTTTATAAGAAAGTTGATTTTTTGTATAAAACGTTTGGTTTTAGTGCTTGTAATTGTGAAATATGAGTTGATTACGGTCTCAAAAAAGTGCCAACAAAAAGAAGGAGGCATTTTCTTCGATTTTTTACCGAAAAAATCGTGTTTGAAAATGGTCGACATTCAAGATTCAAAAGGTCATAACTCGAAAAGTATAAGAGACCCCCACGAAATTCTTTCGAATTCGTGTTCAGGGGATAAAACTACGTAAGTAAAACCACTTTTCTTTTTGTTTTGTTTTGAGTCATGACATGATTTTAACAGACCGTCGAATTGGGCTAAAACGGATATCTGAAGCACTGAATATTTCATACGAACGCGTTCATCATATAGTTCACGTCAATTTGGACAGGAGAAAAATTGCTGCAAAATGGATCCCCAAATGTTTGAATTTTGACCAAAAGAGTGCAAGGGTAGTAGCATCGCGTTCGATCAGTGCTCGATTTGAAAACGATGTAGACTTCTTAAACCGAATTGTTACTATGGATGAGACTTGGGTACATTTTTACGATCCAGAAACAAAGCAACTATCGATGAAATGGCGACACTCCGGTTCTCCAAGACCTAAGAAGTTTCGTGTCCAAAAATCTGCTGGAAAAGTTCTTGCTTCAGTTTTTTGGGATTACCATGGAGTAATCATGATTGATTTTTTAGATAAGGGTAGAACAATAACTGGAGATTACTATTCGACATTACTGACCACTCTACGGGAAAAAATTAAAGAGAAAAGACGCGGAAAGCTATCCAAAGGTGTTTTGTTTTTGCAGGACAACGCCCCTGCACACAAATCTCATGTTGCCATGCAAAAAATTCGTGAGTTATGGTTTGAATTACTAGAACACCCCCTTTATTCACCAGATTTGGCTCCGTCTGACTATCATCTCTTTCTTCAATTGAAAAAAGTTTAAAAGGTCGTAAATTTTCTTCCAACGAGGAGGTAATAAAAGCTGTGGAGGCCTGGTTTGCAGAGCAAGAAGAAACATTTTTTTTAAAGGTCTAGAGACGTAGCAGGTTCGCTGTAATAGATGTATCCAATTAAGAGGAGAATATGTTGAGTAATAAAATATTTTGACATTGAAATTTTGTTTGGTTCTATAGTAGGCTAAAAATTTTTCAATATATCCTCGTATAATTCGGATATTTTTGAATGAGTCATTCTCGCCTAGGCATTGAGGTGCCTGTATTGTGTTGTGTAACTCATTGAGACAACGGTTTTGGATGCGAATTTTATGGAAATAAGAATATGATACTACAATATACAGTGTGGTCATTTAAGTGTGCAACATATGGGAATCTTTTTAATGAATTGCACAACCAAAATACAGATAGTGCCGAAAGTTGGTGCATGTTCGGTAATCATTTTAGGTGCACTTAGAATGGTTGCAAGTCAAACAGCATACAGGGTAGGTCAAAAAGTATAAATATTGCTCAAGAGTAAAGTACCCTTATTTCAGAAAATTCAGCAAAATGTTATTGAGAAAAGTTGTTTACAATTGGAAGTTATGCCTAAATACCAAAACAAGGCCTCCCAAGTCATTTTTTATTTTTTTTATTTAATGATTTCCCAATTTGTAATTGTTTTTATAATCACCCTCAGCACTTCCATGAAGTAACCACAACCAAATCAGTTGAGCATAACTTTGTTCAAATTCAGGAATATTTGTGAAATTAACTTGGATTTTTTATTTTTTAGGGAATCACAAACTTCATGTTTGTTGCAACGATATTCAGCTTCACTTCAAAATTTCGCAAACCATATTTTTAACGAGGTGAAACATCATTAATGATGATATGCATAATTAAAAACTGTGAACATTTTGTATTTGAAATGTTTATGAAAAAGCTGTACACATTAATCGACAACCATAAAATACTAAAATAATTACGGATACTCAAGGAACAAAACAAATGAGGGTTGACAGTAAACATTATGACAGTTTGGTGCCATTAACTTCTCATTCTTGAATAATTATTGTTCGATTATCGAGTTTATTTGATTTCAAATGCCTCCTCCAAGACAGTTAACGTTAGCCGAGAAGGCAGAATTAGTTTTAATATGTGGAGATAACTATAAACCAGTGCGTGAAGCAGCAGATATATTCAATGAAAGTCTTCCAGACAAACGAGTGCACTATTCCACTGTAAGCAGAATTTTAAATAATTTCAAACAGACTGGCAGTTTAGACTATAAATATAAAAATGAAAGTACCAAAACTGTACGTAATGAGGAAAATCAATTACTAGTACTTCAGGCAGTTATTGTTATTGAAAACCCTAGAAGATCCACCCAAGAAATACTTTTGATGAAAATTCCCCACAATGCATCTATAATACTTAGGCCGACCGCCCACGGGGCGACTATTTTGAGACAAGGGTTGCAAATTAGTTGATCTTGCAACGGGGTCTATTCTGGAGTTTCAACGTATACGAATTCAACGTTGTATCTCTTTCCAACGCGCGGTGTTTGGATCGCTATATGTTACTTCAAACGTTTGAAAATGATTTCGCATGAACTCGAGAATAAACCCCACACGGAACGACTACTATGAAACAGTTTCAATCAGTTGGTAAAGCAGTGCATATGATTTTACAGTGTAGGTCTGACTCAGATGAGGAAGACATGATTGATTATTATCGATACCATCCATACATGAGGGGAAATCCTAATCCTAGACTGTTTGTAGCAGCAAAGGAACTGACAAACAGATAGAAAGTTTATGGCTTTTTATCTAATGTCGACAGAATCTTACCTGGAATTGACAAGGATGTCTAGACAAATTTCAAATTAATTTTTTGATCAGCCACTTTTGAAGCAAACGAAACAGCCCATATAACCACGTGGTAAACACCTTGAACGCGGGCAACTTCAAACTGCAACGCAACTGCGACTGCGGCAAATGGTCGCGCACAATCGATTTGTGACTGATTGCAAAATAGTTTCATTTGAATCGACTCCTGTTTGGCTTCAAACTACTACACGTTGCCGAAGTTACAAAAGAGTTGCAAGATCAACCGATTTGCAACATTTGTCTCAAAACAGTCGCACCGTGGGCGGTCGGCCTTACTGGCGATTTCAATATAGATTTCGGTGATAAATCATCAAAAGTAACTCAGTCATTAGAAAGATTATTGAGCAGCTTCAACCTGGTAATGCATGTTAACTCCCCGATGAGATACTCCAGATTATCTAGTTCAACTATATAGACTATATGTGCTCCAATATGGATGTGAATGAATGTGAAGTAATCAATGCTGGTCTTTCTGACCATGAAGCTGTTCTGTGCTATGTTCGTATTAGTTCGAGTCTTCGGTTAAAAAACAAATATAGGGAGAATATTTAGCAGGAGGAATTTCAATAAATTCCAACAACTCTGTAATGCAAATTGCTGGAATGAAAATTTGAAATGCAACGATCCTCTAACTGAATTCCATCCGATGCTGTCTGATATCTTCAACTCTGCTTTTCCCCTCAAGGAGGTCAAAAGTAAACTGGAAAAACCTTGGATTACGAAAGGTTTGAAAATATGAGAAGTCTCCATTTGATTAGGAAGTATGCTATAGATAATGAATCTTTTTTGTCATTTTTTAATAAGTACCGGAACATTTATAGAAGGATTCTGCGAGCTGCTAAGCAAATGATAGATAATTTAGGTAATAAGCAAAAGGAGAGCTGGGCAATCATTAATGAGCCGAAGAAATCCGCTCCACAACGGACCCCATGGATTATCTACAAAATATTTCCATATGCCAACGGATATTGATGAATTAAAACGAACAATGCATGAAGTGAAAAATAAAAATGCATCAGGTTATGACGAATTACCTACAAAAATTATCTCCCACCTATCTGACTGTGCTCTTATGAATCTGGTGGAAGCTATTAACTTTTCAATTTCAACAGAAGTATTCCCAATATGTTTAAAAATGCAGTGGTAATTCCAATACATAAAGGTGGTGATATGGAAAATCCTGCCAACTTTAGACCAATCTCTTTGCTGCCCACCCTCTCTAAATTGAGAGAAGCTGGTAAAAATTAGGATGAAGAGTGTTCTCAAAAAACACAACGTTATAAATTCGTTTCAATTCGAGTTCCAAAGAAAAAAAGGAACAAATGATGCTATTTTCAATTTACTTCAAGATGTATATTTCAACCTAAACGAGGGTGATGTTACAGCAGCGGATTTTTGTGATTTGACGAAAGCCTTCGACTGTTTCAACCATAAAATCCTGCTACATAAATTAGATAGATATGGCTTTAGAGATACAGTCCTGAAATGGTTTGAGGCGTACTTATTAGGTCGAAAACAAAACGTATCTCTTCATAAAAAATTGTCAAAAAAATTAGCGATAAAGTGGGGTGTACCACAAGAATTTGTGCTCGGCCCATTGCTCTTTTTGATCTATATATAAATGACCTTGCCTCGATAAATATTAAGGGAAAGTTTACTCAGTTTGCAGATGATACTACCATATTATGGAAAAATGGAAATGAAATGAATTTGTATCAATAAATGAAAATGGATGTTATTGAGATTAAAACGTGGTGTGATGCAAATATGCTATCTTTAAACATAGCAAAAACAAATATCATCACTTTCAAAGTTCATCTGCCAGAACTTTATCTGGGGAATCAGGAAATTAGCAGTAAGGAATCAACCAAATTCCTCGGCTTATACATTGATGCTAATCTGAAATTGATACATCATTTAGGATCCACCCTACCTACACTTTCAAGTTTCTTTTGAGTGAAGAATTTGGCGGAGGAGCTGTCACAGCTGAACTTTGTATTTGGCGGAGGAGCTACGCAGAAGAACTTTGTATTTGGTGACAGGTTTGGGCAAAAAATTGTTCATTTTTTTGTAAAAATTACAGTACACTTACACGTTCCGTTCCGAATGTAAAATCAATCAAATTAAGTTTGTGTGTGGTAATTCCTCGGTAAAGCTTGGTCTTTTAGGGTACCTACTTATCGTACTGTTTAGAGTCCATGGCGTGTTCTCCCTTAAGTATCCTCACGCGAGGTCCCTTTAAGTGCAAGACCGTGGGCCCCACGCCTAGATGAGCAACTGTTTTTTCTTTCAACACGGGTTCTAGTAGCGCTTTCAGCGTCAAAAACAGACTACCTACCCTTGAAAATAAGTGGGCAGCACGTCTCTGATCCAGCAAGCACCAAAAACATAAACAGGTGTCGACCCATTTACATATCAACATGAAGCCGTGCATCTAAATGCAAGATCGATTTTGAATTTTATTATAGAAATCAGACTGGAAATAGTTATTTGCGCAGTTAGCGGAAAGATATTTAAAATAAATTGTCACTTCTCGAAAGGAGCAATTTACAGAGATTGCAATTCTACTAAGTAGGTACTCGTTTGTCACTGTTAATATGAAAAAAGAATCGAAAAGATGTATTTTGATCATTCATTACTCTGAAAATTGTGAGTAAATAAATACATAAACATATACCTATACCTACTTCTAAAATGTTTTGCAAAATGATGCACATAATGCTGAAACAAGATGCTCTCGCACCGGTTTCTGCTGCTTTGTTCACATTACCATTTTGAATAATGAATCCTTTTGTGAATAATTAAATTATTATTAATGAACAATAATCAATACATCGCTATCAATTATTTTAAATAAACGGCAAAAAGTTCAATCCACTTGGAGAAAAATTCACTGACTGAATTGTTCTTCAGTCTTCATAGTTTCTATTCTACGTAGGAACAGAGTAATCTCATGCAGAAAAGCAGATTAATACTGAAAAGGGATAATTATGTTTCGCAATCTGCAAGCCGCATATGCATTTTTGAGTTTTTAACAAAGGATGAGTTAGTTTTTTTTTAATCTGAAGTTGTGGCCATCTGTGCGGTACCGTCTCACTCGTCTCACTTTGTGCAGCAGATATGAGTAGTTTGCGATACAGACCTGTGAGGTTTACCCTTCTCTGTTTTCCATATTTAGTCACCTAGAGTCTTGTAATTTGTTACATTCCCTGACGCTTCCAAATTCTGAACTTTTTAAGTTTTATTACTGTAATTGTTCGAATTAAGACGATGGAGAATGTCTGAATAAATGAATATAGATAAGTACCAACGATTTACATAAAATTGATTTCATAGAGAAAGAGGGGCCAGTTACAGCCTTAAAAACGCCTGTGAATCATTATTGATATGTATACATACATCGGCAACTACGTAGATGAAGGAAAACTATGATAAAGTTGGGTATCATCTACAAACAGTTGTAAATAGCAATGTACATTGTGAATAATAAGGACCTCAGTATGGATCCCTGAGGCACCCCTAATTTTAGTGATAAATAACGAGAATAATTTCCATCACTATCAACTTTTTTGTTGTCATAACGCAATAGTGGTATCCTCGCTGTCTGTCACTGAAATATAAACGCAATGGTGTGATAAACCACCATATAAAAGCCTCAAATAGTGAAGAATGGCTGGTCATGGTTTATGCTATGAAACGCACTATTACAGTCAAGCTGTTTCGTAAGCCTAGTTGCCATTATAGGAATACCCAATTGAATCGAAAATTATACCTTGAGCTTTAGATCAGATTAGGCTTTTACCTACTTACCAGTTAAAATAAAAATCAATTCAAAGAGGCACTGAATTTTTTTAGTACTCAGACAATTTTTTAAAAAGCCTCAATCTGACTTGATTGATTATACGCATTATAAGAAAGAAGTTTCTTCATAAGGACAATGAAATTTGTCTTTGTTCATAAAATTTTTTAATTGTTTCTTGAACTTGAATATAGAAATGAATACCTAGTTTATCAATTCTTCATGCAAGCATTGTTTAAGTAGAAATTTAAACAATGATGCAAGGTATGTTACAAATCAACATTCTGACATTCTTTGGCAACCTTATTGGAAACTACTTTCTTCATTAGCGGGACAAAGAGAGCGTTGTTCTGACTCATTTTATTATGTACCTTCGTCAGAGTTCTATTTCAATTTGTTTGTTCACAAAATTGTAATGGTATAATTTATAAGCTTACAAACATGGAACTCTTGAGTTATTTTTTTTTTAAATATGATCTATGGCTTGTCCAACTCGACATACCAACCAAAGTCCTCACAATTTTGAGCTAATAAATACTATGGGGGAGAGGAAACCCCAGGCAGACTCTATAACAAATACGAGAATTAAGTTAACGTATTGCTGCATAACATTTGTTCTTAAAAAAATTCCGACTTAAAAAAAGCGTTCCACTGTAAACTAGCACAGAAAATTACGTATTTCGCACTAGTGCGAAATGAAATATTACATAAAATAATTCCTACACAGAACACAATAGTGTGAAATAATTAAATAAAGCACACTTAATACTAAAACTAGGTTTTTCTGCAAAAACTAAGTGCAGGAAGGTATAATGGGAGTTACCAAAATTCAGTTTACTTGTTAATGTTCTGGGAGTAAATCTATATAAAACTATAGTGAAAAACTGGTGCGGAAACTGGTTACTTAATACTCGTAATAATAAACCAAGAGCCATAGGCGAGTGGTTCATAATTTTATCAAACTCGTATGAAATATCCTGTCAGCATTAGTTGCACAAAATATACTATTGTCAAATAATCATGAGTGCAATTTGGAAGCAACTTCCGGCAGTAAGATATAGGTTAGGTTACCCAACCAAGTGTCCATTTCTAAACCAAAAAATTTGTCAGTGGGCTCTGATTTAACCTCTTCATTTTGATTCTAATGTTGCTTCAAGCAGTTTAACCATTATGTGGTCTATCAAACTCTTCTCGTTGATTAAGTTTAAAAAAGAACTTAAAAAATTGCTACATCATGTTTTTTATGATCTTGATGAATATTTCTTCAAACAACTTCCAATGAACTTTGCTGAACCAATATTCATAATTTTTATATAGGTATATATTTTTTGTTTTGTTCTATCTTTTACTCAATGTATTTAATCTCTCATACAGGGCATTCAATTTTAAAAATCGTTATTGGTCAACACTTTCCCTAAGCCATCGGCAATAGGTATTAATATCAAGCATTAGTTGTAAGATTATATTAATTTACTAACACAAACTATGTACCTAGCTGGGAAATAAAGTTATCTATCTATCTATGAAAACCTAAGTATTTTGTTTTGTTTCGATTCAGTTACTGGTTCTCACCAGAAAAATAAGAAGGACTCTGGGAGGGCACTATTGCTTGTCATCAACAGACATTCTTCAATTTGTAACTTCTTTTGATTTTAAATGGTCTTTTTGTACAAAAATTCGCTGTTTTCGAATCTGTGATTGCAGTTTTTTCATACATCGCTGTCAATTGATTATTGAATTGAAAAATTATGTTTTAAAGCATAAATGAAATCTTTTGTTAATGCTACGTTTTTTTGTCAAAACGGACAACGTGTGAGATCGAAGTTTTTGTTTTTATATTCACCTTGCTGATTCTTTTATACAAACAACTTTGACAAGTTTATAAGAGTATATCGTTCAGGATGGTTTTGACTACTGACGCATTCAAAAATACACAAGACCATGATTTTCGTTCAAAAGTAATGCTACTTACTGCCCAGAATTTGATCATAAGGAACTTTTCATATCAACCCTCTACAATGCCTATAATTCCACTAAATAGTTGATTGGCTGTATTTGGATTTCAACAGACATTTTCCACATACATCCTTGATCAGAAACACTTACGTATAAAGTATGAAGCTAAACCTGCAGATAAAGTGAGAAGTTACACAGCTATTAACAGAACCAAAGACATGCCTTCTCAAATCGCGAATATTCACAAAATTTTGGATATCACAAAATCAATTGAATATTTTTGACAGCTGTGTTTTATCACAAATTTCTCCTACTCTGTTATATTTGTGGTATATATACACCTAAACTATCATAGAAATTTAGCTGAACTGTGAAAAGCTAATTTAAACTGTCAAGAAAAGGTCAGTTATATCAAACACCAACTTCAAAAGAGAACTTTTAATTGATTTTTAATTTCAGCCTGGAGCCAAAATAATCATGGCTACTATTTATTTCGTCACATTAAAGAAAATGTATAAAATGAAAACAATTTATTATCCTTAAAAATAATCGATAACAGCTCTGATTGTAAACCGGGTGGGATACATATATAAAAAAAATATCAGCTTAATTTAAATTTTAAAAAGGACTAAGTTTCTGTATAATGAAATGTAGAACACTGTACAATAGGTGTGTTAACCGTTTACATTTTCCTAGAAAACACATGATAAAACTCTTGACAAATACATGCCAACCTTTTCTTCATGAAAGTAAGCCCAAATTCTCTAGTTGTAAAATTATGGTTGGTCATATATTCATACAGAGCGTACACAAACAAAAAGTCCTATTGAAAAGTTAAGGTATATGTTACATGATGTTAACGCAACGAACTGTGGAATTGATGGTGAATTGGTGCCAATGAGAGGCAATAACTTAGAAGGCAAACAACAACAAGAATGCCATCATAAGACAGAACAGACCCATAGCCTCAGACAAGGCAAAACCTAAAATGGCGTATGAGAAAAGCTGCTGTTTCAGACTGGGGTTTCTGGCATAACCAATGATGAGGGAACCAAATACTGTTCCAATACCAGCACCTAGAAACAAAAAAATAATCAAATCACATCCAGCACTACTGGAAAAAACAAAATTAAAATGTCGGATGTGGAAGTAGATTAGTTCATAGATTTCCAATTAATATTGCAAAATTAAATGAAAATCCTGATAGATTATAGTGAATAATTGAATTGCTGAAGCAATCTAATTCCACAACCTATCAAAAAAAGTTCAAAAGAAAATTCAACATACCAACCAATGGAACATTTGAGAAAATTTACAGGAACCTTCTTTTTCTTCAGATAATTTGATATTCTGACAGCCAAAGAATATAGTTTTCATATTCTTGTCAGTTACAACTCATAAATTTCAATAATAATAGTGATCAAACTTGTAAAAATGCTTTATTTCGAATACAGTTGGCAATTGCAGACTTTTTTAAGGTATTTATTTCTTAAATCTAAAGAGCAAATAACATCAAGAACGCTATCATAATACAAAATAAACCCATCGCTTCTGACAGGGCAAACCCAAGAATAGCATAAGAAAACAGCTGCTGTTTCAAAGAAGGGTTTCTAGCATATCCAATTATCAAACAACCAAAAACAGCACCGATACCAATACCTGAAATAATCAGTTCAATTTAGGATTTGCAACAATTTCACAATTTTGACCAACGAACTCTAAAAGAAAATCAAAACTAATAGATTTTTTTAATAACATCGGACAACTAATTTTTAGTTACTCATGTTAAGAAATTTCCTTTGGAAATCCTCAAAAAATGTTAATGCTTATAAACGTGCCTGGGTCTTTTCAAACTATGGAAGCACCATCCAAAATTTGGTAAAAAATATATAAACAACTCAAGAGTAGTGCAATCTTTTGAAAAACAGGAATCTCTCTTTGAAAAAAACTTTATCACTGAAGTATCGGATATAGAATCACAGCTACCTGATGCAAAAATAAGTCTTGATTGGATATTTCAATATTTTCAGCTCATTGAGTAACATTAAAAAAAATTTGTTTGAGCCTGCTGGTAATTTAAAATCGTATTCATCTAAGGACTGTTGGCAAAAACCTCATTTGTTAAATCCAGTGTAAAGAAAAGTGTCTGCATATTTTCATAATACTTAATTAGTTGACTTTGACACTAATGGAAGACTCCAAAAAATTAGGAGACCAAATAACCTAATTGTTGAAACAGGTGGATGAGACTTCATTTAAATAATACCTTCATTCAATTCAAATAGCCATTTTGTGTATTTTGAAAAATAATGATACTCTTCTCGTTTTTCACCAACCCTTTTGATAAATACCAAATCTATTTAAATAAATTTTCTTGATAGTTGTGGTAATTATGTTGCCATTAATAATATGGCCATTAGTTTGTTATAATCACCAATTAAAAAAAAAACTAATTTTTATAATACTCCATACTCTTGCTAAAGTATTTATTGGTCAGGATCCCTAGACACACAGTGTTTTTTTTAAGTGTTACAAAAAGAGTCAATTATTGTTTCTCATGAAAAAGTAGAAATTCCTCAAATGAAATACACAGATTTTTGTTGGGCAGTGCTTGTGCAGTATGGATGAATTATTTGCTTACCATACTTCATTACAAACTTATAATATTGCCAAAAAATTAGCTTTATGAAAAAATTATCTTTCTATTTAGTTTTGTAAATCTGTTAAATATGTAGACAGATAATTTACTGATCTAAAAATGTATATAGAACTAACAAATATAAAGCAAATATAAAACTAAATAAATGAGAATTTTTTTAGATTGGGCTAAACAGTCAAAAAATCTGAAATATGACGCTAGTTTCAAATTTCGAAGGGCTAATTCTTTAGCATTTAAAATTCCAAAGAATTAAGTTCAAAATTACACAGGTTTGACGAATAATACTAAATTTAGTTGGGAATTTTGGAATGTTTTATACATACTTGACATACGTTACGCTAACAATGATTCCATAATCAGGAGCAATGATTTTCTACCAAACTAGTACTACTTAAACAAAGATTATCTTATATTATACTTTAACATACCATCACATAATGGTTTTAATCTGCTTAAAATGGAATAGTTCTAAATATCTAACTAATATTTTTTTAGCTGTCCCTACTCAACCAGTACAAAGAGATGTGAAGGATTAGTATCCCTTGTTTAGACTATCATTATATCTAATTACCTGCGCATACCCTATCTAATTAATCTGTTCATTAAATTTTTTGTTTCTATACTTTCAATGGCATCCAATAATTCAACATTGGATATATTTTTGAGTCATTTTATTCACAATCTTAGGGTCATGTTTTAGTAGGTGTTTAGCTATTTATTCATAATAATCTATAAGTATAAGTACTCAAACACCTAACATCAAAACACTTTATACCTCAGAAAATCATAGAAAATGTTGGATGCGTGGAAATGTTGGATAAAGGTACAAAATATTGCTCGTGTATTTTAGATTAACCCATGTAGAAGCAATACATAGGAAATTGCTAGTTTTTTTCAATTAGTTCATCCTTTGCTCCTGAAAATGGATTGGTGAAGAAAAGACACTATTCCCCACAAAAAAATAACTAAAGCAAACAAAATTCTTCAAGTTATATAATGCTATTGCATAATAAAACCAAAAAAAATCCATTTAAATAAAGTGAATTATTATGAACCAGAACACTCCTCTAAAACACCTTCAATTTATTGAAACATTATGATGGAATAAAAAAGAGCAAAATGAAACCGTTCATACCTGATCCTGCGACTCCTACTGTAGCAGCTCCAGCCCCAATGAATTTGGCAGCAGAGTCAATGTCTCTGCTTACTTGTGAGGTCTGAAAGCTACGGATGGCAGGCAGGAGGGATGGCTGCTTGTGTTGTTGTACGTTCTGTACTTGGATTTGGCTTTGATTTACTACACTGCTCAGTGGCCTTAAGTATTGTTTGGAGTTGGCAATGAGCTGGAAAAAAATAAAGAGAAATTAGTCCAAATACTAGTTTAGTTCAGATCTAGCTTTAACCTGTATAAATGTAACCTTTGAATAGAAGAAACTTGTTCCAAGTTATCTTACATAACACATTCATGTTTTCAAGTTCAACTTACATTTACCGACATAAAAATCATTATTTGTTTAAAACATTTTCCGGTGGATTTGATAAGATGTATTCCACCTCATCAATTTTTCTTCAGTTCATTGAGAAAAGTTACATAATTGGTACAAATCTCCATTTCATGGCTTGGTGAAATATATTATATAAGCTATAAATTCTACTTACTGCACTTCTTGTAGCAGGGGCGATCAGTCTAGCACAGGCAAACATTTTTTCTTATTTTATTTCGTTCGCTACTTCACAAGCCTAAAAAGAAATTGAAGTTGGTAAAATGGCAGCCAACTATGAACTGTCAAAGTCACAAGTCCGGCACTGATAAGTCACCTACTAGGTTACGTAACACAAAATTTCGGTAATTTGGTCTTAGTTCACA
The DNA here is from genome assembly GCA_944452925.2 of Chrysolina oricalcia. Classification (NCBI taxonomy): domain Eukaryota; kingdom Metazoa; phylum Arthropoda; class Insecta; order Coleoptera; family Chrysomelidae; genus Chrysolina; species Chrysolina oricalcia. The sequence goes on from OX101814.2 coordinate 58,179,327, forward strand.
AATTTAATATTAATTACTGTAAAATTTCAAAACTGAATAATTGTATGTTAAGCATCACACACATAATCACACAGTTCGATTTGAGACAACAAATGACAACCTAAAAAATGGCTGATTATGAAAGCTGGTTTTACGTAAGAGGTACTCGATGAAACTAATGAAAATACTGAAATTTCTGTGAATATTCGAGTAGGGTGTTATTTGTTGAATCAATATCCTCAGATTTTCATGATTTAGAGAAGCGATGGCGGGTTTAGAGGAAAATTTTTAAAGATTCCTAAAACTTACTCACCAAAGAACAGTGTAGTGCAACTCTCAAACGAACTTCGTAACTGGTAAAGAAATGAACCAACCGAGAAAAAACAGAGCGAGACTGCGCAGTAATGCGCATTTCTCTTGGTCATGCGCAAAAATAATTTGGCCTGCTCCCACAGCTGGAAAATCGTACAGATTCACACAACACACAATATAAAACAGCGTTGTCACTTCTCATTTTTCGATACCCTCCAAATCCGTAAATCAATTAAATTTGTTATTCCATTAGGTTCCGCAAATTACGAGCTGGACACAAGAGACTTAGCTTGTGTATCAAATATATATGGGCAAAATTTCTCCTTTGGGTCAGACAATCGGAAACATCCGGTATAATAGACTACAAGCCCATATAACAATTTTGGGGGGTCATTTGACCCAGCATGAAACATATTCAGAACGATGCTGCTATATGAAAAAATAACTTTAGTCACTATGCCGTCAATTCTTGGTGGTGCAAATGACTGTAATAATAATACTAATTTTTCATCTGAAGATGTGCTGTTCCGACAAAATATTCCTGTACGGCATTCCGCATGTTGGTAGATTATGAAATAATAATCTCCTAGAACCTACTGCCGTACAAAAATAATGGGACCGGAATCCAGGATTTTTTTTTTAATTTTCGGAAATTGAAAACTTTTCCTGGCTTCCAGTCCCATTATTTTATTTTTGCACGGTAGTAGGTTCTAGGAGATTATTATTTCATAATCTACCAACGTGAAGAACGCCGTACATGATTATTTTGTCGGAAATGCGCATCTTCAGATGAAAAATAATAATTATTACAGTCATTTGCACCACCAAGAATTGACGGCATAGTGACTAAAGTTATTTTTTCATATAGCAGCATCGTTCTGAGTATGTTTCATGCTGGGTCAAATGACCCCTCCAAATTGTTATATGGGCTTGTAGTCTATAATTGTGATTTTTCTATTGCATGAATATTGTTATTTCGAAATATTCTCTCAAATATGGCCGTGATCCATTTATTCTCATGTGCTTTGTGTAAACTCTGTGGCGCACCAAGGCCTAAAGTATACAATTTCAATCTACTCCGAATATATTTTGTCGCATATACTGTTGAACAAATCAAGGACACTGAATGTTTATTATTATTGATTACAGATCCTTACAGATGTGAACCAATCAGATTGCAGTTTGAAAATCACGGAAATACAAAGTTGAGAGTCACGTGGTTCCTAAACTGTTTTTTGTCAACCTTCACCTTAAACCTAGTTAATCAAATCACGTGGTCATGCAAACACAGTTCCGATCCCTACAAGGTTAGCCTCAAACCAAAGAGAGTAAACTAACAGGAGGGTTTATGAGCTCTAGCCAATCAGAATCTTGTAGCATCGACGCGTCATAGTGACGTACTTGGACATGAGTACAGAGTCGAACTCGAACCAAGAAACGAAACTGTCACATGTAACTCTCATATACCAAGAGTGCGGAGTGCTCTAGTCCGGCACTGTCTATGGAGAATGGTGGTCATGACATTGTCTTATGGGAATTGGACTCTCCTAGTGAAATAACGTTCAGTTTTCTTGGTCTCAAACGGACAGCTCAGCTATTCTCCTGTCCCACAGAAGCGTTACATTGTACATTCCACTCTTTTCCTATAAAATAACACACAAACAGGAGTTCAATCAGCAACCGTTTTTGTTTTTGCTAACTTCGTCTTACAACTCTCTCCGTTCTTCCCGCTCAACGAGAACAGCGCAACGAGCGAACCGTCACTGTTAAGACACGAACACACCAAAAAGGCTATTTTGTTTTTACGCGAAATAAACCAAAAGTCTCAGCCAATTCGTTGCCTTGCTTGTGTACCAAAAACTTGCATAATATGTTCTCCCTCTACCTGTATTTTTTTTGCATATTTGAGCCTTTCCTTTTCATACACCGGTGTACCTCTTCTTGCAACACAAAATATATGGAGATCCTTCCCTATAACATGCATGACACACAATTGTTCTAAAACGCTAGCCTTTGTTAAGAGTTTGTGTTTGAGGGGTGGTAAGGAGAGGCCAGTTATTGTTATGATAATATTCTGGAATCAGTAGTGTGCTCATATTAATGAAAGGAATACACAAGCCGAACAAGATTCACTATAGTCTAGGTTTTATAATAGACGAGGAAAGTGATGACGTCACAAATGTCATTCTTGTCAAAAACTGATTCCAAACAAACTTCCGTCGAATTTTAATCAGCCTTTCCAATAACTCCAATATTGTTTCCGTTGAGGTTTTTCAACTTCTTTCGCCTGAAAAAACAAAATCCAAACAACCAAACACAAACTAATAAGCAAAGCAGCAAATCATCAACAGAGAATGTCATTTAAAATTCTTTGTTTGGAATCAGTTTTTGACATGTATCACATTTGTGACGAAATACTTTCCTCGTCTATTGAAACTCCTAAGCCATCACGAGTGAAAACGGAAATACCCGACAATGCTTCTTAGCATGATCCAGGGTATGATGTAAATAAACAAAGTCAGGTTTGTTCATATATCTATTAACTACAGGTATATGGGTTTGTTGCATTTAAGAAAAATAAAGAAAAGGGATCTCTGTATATTTATATTGTATTGCTCTGATCTTGCAACTACCTAAGGACTTAGCTGAACTTATTTATGGGATTTGAACTAATAGACTTTTCCCAATGTTAAATTTGGTAGGTGATTTTCTCACACGTCGAGGAAACTATCTTTATCAGTTGTTCACTAAACTGATCGAGAGCGCTGCGAAATTTGTGTTCAGGAGATAAAACTACGCAGGTACCACCATTTTTTTTCTGATATGAGTCTACTATCCTCACCTTTACCCAATATTTTGTTACATGGTTCTCTGAACATGATGCCTTGAGAATAAGCAGTAAATAATACCTTTTTTTAATATTCGTACCAAATAATGATTTGGGTGACTCTGCTTCCTATTCTATCTAAACGCACCTATGGTGATATAGTTTTTGGAGTCTGCATCGACACTAACGATTCTAGTCGTTCCTTATTGTGTTTATAACGTGTTAAGTGTCTACAAAGCCATTGGAAGCAGGTCGAATCATTGGCCTAAGTAGCACTTTATGTTGCCGTAATTAAGCGAGGCAATGTCGATGACGATAAGGCATTTGCAGCTATAAGATACCGTAACAGTATTCTAGACACACCTTTATAGAAATTGATATTTGTCAAATTAAGTTTGATCGGAACTTATCGTATAATATGGACACTTGACAACATGGCAATAATTATTGATAGTGAAGAAGGCGTTTACGTACACGCGGGAATTTTGACTAACAATTGTGAGCTAATACATTTTTTGCATGCTTTAATTTGTTTTGTTTTTAACAAAACAATGTAAAATTCATTTAACTATGACTCCTTTTTGCCTAATTAATAAAATACGTGATTGATATCGAATTATGATATCCAATTTTCAAATTTTGTTTTGAGCATACTGAAAGTTTTTTATGAATGTTTGGTTGCCTAACTTTTGTGGTCACGGCATTAAATGAAAGCTCTGTATAATCTACCAGTGAATTAAAGAATCCCTTGTTCAGCATTTTTTCTTCATATTTCATATCCTTCATTTAAGATGTGAATTTTCATGTCTTTGTTCTTGAATCATAATTATCCCCGTCAAGCAAGAGCCAGATTGATACCTACACAGCACTCTGAGAATTTTTCCCACTAAGAAAATAACCCGTTACATTAGGAAAAAAATTGTAGCGCATGCTGAGGCTCACTTATCACAGCTTAATAAACACTTGAGCTGTGCTTGTATCGTGTATGGTTTGGTTGAAAGATACTGATCAAAAGATTTTGCCTCATTGCTAGCCTTTGAACAATTATTCAAGTTACCCTAGATACCTATTAATTTATTAAAGAAAGTTGGCCTGAACAATTTATTCATGACAGAAACTTTCTGGAGCGACATATTTCGACATTCCAGCTTTTTATCAAGACTCTTCGGAGTTTTTAGGATTCCTATTTTCCAACAAAATTCTTGACTGCTCCAGAAGTAGATAAATCCGTACAGTCATCAGTGTATAAGTCTTTCCGGTGGAAGCACACTGCTTTACGTTGCAGCTACTGCGGAAAAACAGCAAAAACGTTAGCTACTTTTTTGAATTGCAACTGGCATTTCACAGTCTTTCTGAAAACCAGTCCGAGCAGGAGTTGACTGATCCCATGGGTTGAGAGCTGAACATCCAACTGGTGATAATCAACTCTTCTGGCGAATATGCGCCAATCTAGCCAACATGACAGTTAAGATAACCAGAAGCTCTTGCCAATTTAATGATAACTCTGGAACTCTTCAAGTGTATGACCTAACGTCTGACCGAATCATCAAACTGCTTCAAAGAGCAAGTTACATGAACACCTCACCCATAGTTCTGCGGCAACAACCATATCTTGAATAAATTGAAGCATTTGGAGACACCCTATGTGATAAATAAGGAACTTTACTCTTGTCTCCTCATTTATTTTTACTATTTTTTACTTTTACCATTTTAATCGTAAAGAGACGAAAGTAAATGGCCCAAGCAGAACATTTATATCTAATAATAATAATAAAGTTGTGCTTAATATTGATACAGAGTGAAACCCAAATTATATACAAAAGATAGGGGTTGGCCTGAGGCTGTCTTCAGATTTATTTTACAGCAGATTCGAGTATATTCGTACATGAATTTGCGTGAATGTCTGTTTTTATAGGTACATCGAGAATAGCTATTTATGATACAAGTTCGTAAAAACACGCGAGTACAAAAAAGCCCTTTACGAAAGTGTTTCATACAAAGCTTTTTCTTCGACAGTTGTTATATTGCCAAATTGTAGCAATTATATCATTAATTTGAATGTTTAATGATATGAATTGTCGTCGTATTATCAAATAAAGACTTCCGAGTTATATTTGACGCAAAATACTGTATTTTTCAAAAAGGCATAAATGTATGAACAGTGTGTAAAAAATTACTTTACGCACAGTTGATGATTTTACGCACAGGTGATTTTTTACGCACTTGTGCGAAAAAGTACTACTTTACGCACTGTCAGCAGTGCGTAAAAGCTTAGTTTAGGCACTGTCGCAGAAAATAGTAGTTTATGATACAAGTTCGTAACTGTCAGCAGTGCGTAAAAGCTTAGTTTACGCACTGTCGTAGAAAAAAATATTTTGTTGATTGAAACATAAGGAAGACAAGAAAACGAATATGAATAATTTTAATTATGAAAAAATACAAATAATAAAAAAAGTCAAATAACTAGTATGATATACATTTGATAATAGAAACCTTTTCAGTTGAGTTTTCATTTGAAATGTTGATACATTGTAATATTAAAATAAATGTATGTACTTATTCAGATGAGATGGTGCCAAATAAGAAAAGCATCCTTCATATTTGGATGTGACGTGATATGGAATGCTGATACTATCAGATCTTGATATTATGTTGACTTATTTATTTCGGAACGGCGTGATGTAAGCTCAAAAAAAATATTTCGGTGTTTTAGTTTTGAGAAGTTTGAATAAAAACATTGTTATCAGATACTGTATTGTACTCTGCAGTTTATAGGTGTTCAATTCGTTGAGCAGTGAGCTTCCCAGTAGGGTATGCAGCCAACGAAGCATTCTGAATACGTTGAAGTTTCAGTCGGTTATTTTGTGGTAGAAAATAGTAGGATACTGAAGATCAATATTTTCTATGTGGTAACACTGGTATCAGAAATAATGAACTCAGCTGTTAATTCTTTCAATGATTTGACTATCTTACTTGATTCTGGCAACTTTTCGCAATAATCTAGCTTTGTCAATGTCCTAATTAATATTTTCAAACTGCGCTCTTTTGTTATAAATGAGTAGGTAGGTATCCCAGTCAACACAGAATGGTTTCAGAGTGGGATTCACATTCATGTTTCAGATCACACCAGTGAATCGCAAAGTGACTTCCATTATTATCGCATAAACGTCTATTCGGTGCCCCGTTGGTCATGTCGAGACATCAAAATGTGATGCAAAATGTGACTCGAAATTAGCCCAATGTGACATTCCATTCGTACTTCGGAATCGAATGCACATCAAGACCCTTTCGATGTAACGATGTGAAATTGAATGGACTGGTACATATTCAAAATACGCTTCACTTTCTGATTCTCCTGTATGTCAAGAATAAAACGAAGCTCACCATGTTTCAACATAAATAGAAATTATACCTCAATGTTTTTATTCTTACTAATGAATTACGGTTCATATGGAATGGAATGCTAGAAAACAAATACGAGAGTTGATTACGTAGTACTTTTTAAAAACAAAAAAAATGTATCAAACTAAATCATAAAAAAACAATATACAGAAGTGTAGAAAAATCTATAATTCAACTTTAATCCTCTGGAAAGCATTTTCTTTGCGGCGAAATCAGTACCCATCCTGAAAATGACAAATTCTGTAAATCACTGAATTTATCTTTCTACCTTTCTACTCACCGTTCCAGTCCTTGATACATACAGTTCTTGGTAGAAATAATAATTGGGCAATGTCAATAAACACATTTGATTTGAGTATTGAAATAAAAAGAATCAAACAGAACACTACACAGAAGTACCTATGGAATATTTAAAGGATGGCTTCAACCAAGTACAGATTCTACTTGACTCTCGACTCGACAAACAACTCTGGCCAGTTTGTGTCGTGCTCAATTTTGTTACAACCTAATTCCTTCTAAACCGACAAAATCGCAATGAAACCAAAATTCATGTTGATGTGCTTTGCAATTTTCTTCACATTTTGTGCTCAAAGCGACACTAACGAGAAGAAAATTGTGAACAATTCATAACATCTGGCATCACTAAGTGGGAACAGTTATGTCTAAATGCAACTTATTTTGTTACCTCAATAATCATGAAAGCAACATCTCTTAGATGTTTGTGTTAACTGGGATAATTAATTCTATGTAGCTACTATTATTATTATTGTCATTGTTATTATTTAAGAATACCGACTAAACCTGAACCGAATAAGTATACAACTATTCATAGCTTAGTACAATGTAACCGAACCTCTTGTAATGAGATGTATTTTCTCAGATACAATAAACAATCTATCTATATTCTATGTGGGGATAAATAAGTAATTGGACTAACTTCAATTTAGTTTGAGCTGGTTAACGGAAAAATCATTTTTAACAACAAGATATGGCGTCTGCCTTTGACCCAGCAAACACATCCGTAACATCGCTGAGATGTCGCAATGCGATGTAAAGAAGTAAACACATCTGTGACATGACATCGCTTCGATGTACAGAAGCAACACATCTGTGACTTGTCATCATATTTTACGTCGCCGCAATTATGTTGCCGTTATATGTTTTTTGCGATGTCAACAATGAACGCCATTGCACATGCGTATGAGATTCATTTGATTAATTTGTATTGTATTTTTTGTTTGAATTTGCATGGTTTTGGATAATTTTGCAATGCATATATATTTGAAAATAACGAATTATTATCAATCTATGTTGAGCTGAGAATGACTGATTTTAAAGAGGAGGTTATAATGGAAAATTACAGAAAATGTAGAAAACATTTAATTTAATTCCTATCAGATGTTGCTCTATCATAATCTTCATTTTGCTTACAACGTTATTATAAACTTTATCATATTATCAAAATTATTAGTGTATTCACATTGCAAATACGGACGATATGTCAATAAGAGCACGTGAACGCCAAACTAGAACAGAGGCGTATTATGCCTACAAGTTACAACACGTAGGTACGTTGTGAAATAAAACCAACGAATATTTAACGTCACTCGAAACCAACACAAAACTTTACACTAAACAAATATTTGAAGTAAATAATCAATAAAATCAATTAAAAACACAAAAGATATCACCGCGGCAACTACAAAACACAGCTTTAATAATTGTAATGCAACCAACCTGAATACAACTCTGCAAAGTCTGGACTGTCTGGTCAGGTTAATGTTCTAACGACCAATAGCGTTGCGAGAATTGGTGATCACGAGGTGGACACGCGGCAAGCAAATGTTTACATCGTACGTATTTGAAATGTGAATACACTGTAGTACTTAAATTTCTATCTTTGTTTATTTTGCATCTCGAACATTTCATTACAGTAACATAAACCGCTTGTTGTACTAAATCAAAGTACAAGAGGAGGCCTTGGAAGGAGTAGGTGTAGCACTAGCACCGGGGCTTCAATCCAATCAATAACTAGAAAAACACGCTCGGGACCCCATTTTTCACCATAAGAAAATTGTATTGTGCCCAGGATTTAACCGCTGGCAAATATCAAGGAGACTGAACGTTAATTAACAGTATAGTATAATCCCCATAAGACAATGGGGGCACGAATAGAAAGAGATGAAAGAACATTTGTGACGAAATGTGACGTAGTTGGACATGTCATGGCCGCCGTTCTCTATAGACAGTGACGGACTAGCTCTTGGTATATGAGAGTTACTGCTGGCAGTTTTGTTGCTTGGTTCGAGTTCGACTCTGTACTCATGTCCAAGTACGTCACTATGACGCGTTGATGCTGAAAGATCCTGATTGGCTAGATCTTATTAAACCCTCCTGTTGGTCTAGTCTCTTTGGGCAAATATAACGTGCAATTTCCTGCCAAGATTGTCTTCGATTCCTCTTCTTCCAGTTGATGACTGCATCAAGAACAGGGGTGCAATTACGAACACTCGATCCGTAGTAAGTTTGACATATGTCAGATTTTATCAATTATAAAAACGAATACAATTCAAAATATATTGCAACTTGAGTCGATATCAATGGTCTATATGGTAGATATAATTCCATTCTATCTCTATTCAAAGAAATTTCATAATTTCGACTTCATTTCGAATCGGGAACAACCATCGTTCTAGCCTACGTATCGTGACAGCTCTCTTATCGAGTGTTCATAATCCCACCCCAGGGCCTTTTTCTTGGTCTGTCTGGGTCTTGTTATTTCAGTAATCATTTACTTTAATTCTACAGATTTTTTCTACCTTCTCTAACGGTCGTCAACACTTGAGCATGGTCCCCACAACATAGCATATACATTCTTGTCAGTATTTACTTTTCGTCTATATTTTTTTTACAGATGCTCAGTTTAGTGGTATTACTAGTATCATCAAGATGGCGGTTAGATCGCTATATAGCGTCATGGAGAAATTATTAATTTGTCTATGGTAGCGTACACATTGCAGCGATTTGCGTTCACGACATTATTTTTGTCGTTGAATTTTTTATTGAAATTTTATCGACCACTGACGACAAAACAATACAATGGATCCTAGCTGGTCTCAGTATTGAGGGACACCCTGAGAGGGTAAGCCCGGTATATCGCTATCTGGACTTTTCAAACTTCCATATATATGTTATGCATATACATATAATTGGTTATATAAGTTGAATATATCTGTAAACAGAAGACTGAAAAGGATTCTTAGAGCAACATAAGCCAATAATTAGGTCGGAATGGCGGAATCAGCAGATAATTTTAGAATTCTCGTACAGAATGAAACAAGAGCAGCAAGTACAGAAACAATATTATTTTCCTCGACCATCAGAGAATTTGCAAGTTCTGGAATTTGATAACAGAATGAATATCATTTATTCTGAAACACTTCTTCTTATGTGTTTTGTGTATTTTCATTGTATATCAAGGAAAAACAACTGGAAAAAATAAGACTTAAAACAAGAACGAGAATAAGAAGAAATCAAAAGACAACAAGAACAGCCATGACAAGTGACTCATTGTACTTCACCTTTTCCAGCTTGAATTCTGAGTGTCCATTATATTGGACAGGTTTGGATGTGGTTTGTAAATTATTTAAGCTATTCTATCAAACATTTGAGCTATAATTGAGTTAATAAAGTATTGTTTATTAGATTCATGCAGTTGAAATCAATAAAAAACTTAAAATAATTATTTATTGGCACTTTACTGATGTGAACTCTACTCACAAATTTTTAGTGAGGTTCGTAACAAAATCGTCTTTGCATCCTGATGTCCATTCTAATGAAACGTTCAAAATAGGCTTAGTCAATAATTATTGAGCTATCCTAACGAGTATCTGTGCTTTAATTGTGTTAAAAAATAATTTTTTATTGGATTAATGCAGTTGAAATGAAAAAATCCAGTTGGAATAATTAAATATCAGTAAACAATGTCAGTACATAACTTTTCTGAATGTCGCCTTTGCTAAACTCATGAATGTCTCTGTAAAAACTGCTTAACTTGAGTAACTGTCTATCAGATGGCGTGAATGTATATTTCATTGGGTTGGACAGTTTAATCTTCTGTTATTTTTTCTACTACAGTGCGAAACTAAAGTTTTACGCACTGTTCACAGTGCGTAAAGTGATAATTTTTAGCACAAATGCGTAAAAAATCAAGTATGCGTAAAGTAATGTTTTACGCACTGTTAATTTTTTAGAAACTCAGTATTTTGCGTCAGATTGGACTCGGAAGTCATCATTTCATATTACGACGAAAATTGCCAACTTTATAAAATAAAACACTCAACAATTGTTACAATTTGTCAATATAACTACCGTAGAAAAAAATTGCATGATACATTTTCGTAAAAAGAGCTTTTTTGTACTCGCAAACGTCACGCTCATACAAAATACAGTTCTACTTTACGAACTTGTATCATAAACTACTATTATCAACCACCGATATTTGTCCATTTGAATGGACGCTAGATCTCAGGAGGATATATGAACATAAGTGGAGTTCTAGTCTTGAAGCTGAAATAATAAAGATGTTTTTCACATATTACAAAAACCCATAAACGCAACAGAAAAATGTTCCTTAATATATTTTGCATCAACAATCAATATATGATGTATAATAATATTGATTAGTTATTAGAATTCATTCAAAATAAGTAACTATACCTACCTCTACAACCCATAGTAGAGGTTGAATACCTGAAAAGCATCAATATTGAGAATCATTTTAGATTTGCAATTGGATCTAAAATTACTGCCCTTCTCAACACAGCATTCCTATTTCACAATTATTTAATTTTGACTAATTATGGTAACTGTATGTCTGCATATTGCAGTAACGATAATGTCAATAATTTAGCACACGGCCTTGAGAATCACCCTGTACATTTCTAATAACCTTGGGGCGGACTGACTGACAACAGCGCCGTTCAAGACTCTGAAACTCTCAAGAGAGAAAGAGATGGATTCCGTCGCCAGAAATGGCGGCGCTCTGTCCAGGTGTGCAGTATGGGTTATCTTCACAACAAAATTCTGGTGAAAATAAAGACTTAATATTTGTGAAATTAACGGATTCGGCTTTACGTGCAATAGAGGAGTATATAAAAAATCAGGTGAGTTTTTGAAATTGTTATTATTCGATCCGATAAGTAATACAATCTGTTGCCTTCCACTTTTGATCAGTCGCCATATTCAGATGACTTATTAACCTATAATTTTGTTTCCATAATAAGGTTCTTTTCTCGCAATGTTTTTGTAAGTATTCTGAATGTCGGAAAACATATGTTAGAGTCTACATTGACAAATTTGGAATTCAGCTTTGCCCAATACAGCCCCAGCCACGTCAACATATTGAAAAAATATTTTACAAGTTTTAAAATTCGAACTAGGTATTAATAAGATATTATTTTATTATCCCAGGAGAAAGGAAGGTAGTGCATGCATATTCTGAATAATTCTGTTATCTGTGGTTTTGTAATACGCAGGGGAATTTCATTTCTGCAGAATGAAGGTGTTTTGTAATTTCAAATTTTCTGTTAGGTATTTGGAAATTCTATTTGAAATACTCCTATTATTATTATTATTTCAGTGAACGAATCTGTTGTAGAAAAATCTTGTTAGCCTGTAGTTCAGAGAGGAATAATTGTTCCTTGACATAATAAAATGGATATTTCTGGTTCACATTTTATCATTTTCTTTGAGATAACTAGTTTCCAAACCAGTTTGATTTTTCGTAATTATTGTCCAGCATACTTTCTGTATATACTTTGTTTAATGGATTTAATGTTCACTCTGATTCCACTTTCAAGATAGTGTCTAGGGTTGCCAGATTTTGTGTGGCATCTAAAATTAGATTCATAGGTAAAAATGAAACAAATGATGTGGGTGCAAAAGAATTTCATTTGATACAGAAGCAGAATATGGTCAAAAATAATTGACTCACTGAAAGCTAATACTCAGTTAGAAATTGTTGAAGTTTTGAAGAAATTTTTCAAATAATTCTCTTCCATCTTCCATTTAAAAGTTAAGATGGTTTTGGGTAAAATTTAAGTTAGGGAAAACCTATTTGTCATAGTGTTGAAGAAATGAGTAAATGGCAACTATGCTTAAATCAGCTGGGTGTCAGAAAATAATTCTTGGATGGCTTTTTCCCTTTTCTAAACTGAGCCCTAGGAGAGTATACATGAATAATAATAGGGTAGGGATGGAAAAAATTTAAGAAATGGCCCGGACAAAAATCACTGCTATAATAATTTTCAATAAGTAACTATTGCTATTTTTTGTTAAAATTCGAAAAAGGTTATTTTTTCATACTTTAAATTTAAATAGGTATCTAACGGTTGCTGAACAAAATGATTGCTCTTATCTACTGTAGACATAGATATTTGTTTTAACACACTTGCTCCCAAAATAGACATACTTACTATTTTCCAGTATGTTTTAATTTTTTAAAATTGTTTTTTTATATTAGGAATTTGAATATTTATGTTTTCCTGTCCCAGAAATAGTGGTTTACAAGATTTTGTGAACATAACATGTTTTGTTGTACTTACTTGCAAATCTGGTAGATTATGTGTACCTATTTGAGTGTGTTTGTGTTTGCTTCACTGACTTTAAATATGCTAGAATTGCACAAGTTTTTCACCATTCACATATTCAGTTGGTCATGATCATTGATATAGGTAAATCAAAAATAGAATTGCACAAGACCCACCTCAAGGGACATCTTGAATACTATTTTCTTGAGTGGAATAGTTGCTCTAAAAGTGTTTGCTGGGGTTTGTTTATTTTATTTCATGTATACTATCTCCTTTTCCATTATTCCATTTCATCATCTTGAAATAAATCTGTTAAAACAGATAAAAATGATAACAGAACCCAATTTTCGAACATCAATGCGCATGCGGTGCCTGCAGGGACTTCAATAAACCAAGAGTAATTTATCAGTGATACTAGTATTTCAAACACATTAACTGGGGGATTTTCAATAATCTTAATAATCTCAACTCAACTGAAGATAATCATCAATAATGAATTAGATCTACCAAACCTACCAAAATGATTCTTGCTAAGGGATAACAATTGAATAATAGTGTAACAAATCATCTGTGGGTTCTCCAAATAAAATAACACTATAAAAAATCAACTACTTTATAACAACACAATTACAATCAATTTGACTAATTCAAGTATTTCTTTAACTGAATAAATGACCGCCTATCTGACTGACTATTGCGTTCTTTCGTTTGTATATCCTACAATTAACCTAAAATATTCAGAACTTCTCCACGACTTCTCCAAAGTATCGAATTAGGCATGTAAGTACATGCTCTTTAGAAATAACTTTATAGAAGAGTGGGTTGTTAAATATGAGATAGAGATAGAACACCTTAGGAGTGAACTAGAGTAAAACTAGTTGACTGACGCCCGTATGCACTGTATACTATAGAATTCTAATCGACGGTTATGTCTCTGTCTCTTCCTTGCAATCAACTATAATGTCATCTCACTTATTTGCTGAAAAGTTAATTAATCCAGATTAAGTACATACGGTGCACACAGCAGTTAATCTTTTATAATTATTCCTCAACCAGATTTGTTACTTTAAATTTCATAACACAAGTATTTGTAAATGATTTAAAATCCAACCATATGTACCTACAGTAGTATCTAACAGATATAATTCAATGTTCGGAAGGGGCGGTATTTGTTTTCTATTGAATTTTAACAAAACTATTGTCTGTTAGTAGATATTTTTGATATTTTTTAAATTGTAAATGGTAAATGAACACCATTTGTAGAGTAGTTTTTCAGGATTATGTTTTTTTTGTTTAAGATGTTAATATTTTTGAGGGTCACTATTCTACTATTTAAATATATGTCAATTTCTAGTTTTGTAATTTTTCAAATCAGATTAAGACGCTGAAACTTTGGCGTATTCTTATTACTTGGGAAGTATATTCATTTAATAACATCCAAACAGGTCAGAGTTAGTCAAAAATACTTGAATAAAATTGGATTCATACATACAGTCCAGCTCTTGCACATTTTAATGTGAAATTTTAGAAAAAACTGTTCAATATACTATTACAAAAATTCACTCATACCCACACCCTAACAGTAAGCATGAGTTTTCCATAGTTAGAAACATAAAATTAATGATAAATGTAAATGAAGTACTGAGAATGGATATTTGGGAAAATATGAACAGTGTCTAATATGGATTAATAAACGAACGAACCAACTGAGCATTAAACAAGACATTATAAAAAGCGATAAAAAGAATATAAGAACAAAAAATTACAATCAGCGTGAAGGCAGCCATGAGTTCCAGCCATGACTTCGGGAGTGACTACCGCTTCGACGCGGGAGCAAGCCCGACCGCCAACGGTCGTCTTCGAAATACATGGCCAGCCATGAGTTGGCAGAAAACATGGCTAGCAATGCTTTTGGTGGATAGCGGGATATATCAGATGGATTTATTTATTTTAACGAGTAATTCAGTATGAAACATGGCTCAGCCACGAATTTTTAGTTGGCGATAAAAATTGATTCAGTCTGAAACATGGCTCAGTCACTAATTTTTAGTTGGCGGTAAAAATTAGATGAAAGTTTATTTTTTCTCTGGGTAATGATAATAAGCTTTATACAACAATATATTTAGCCGCTCGAGGTTTCGCCTTTAGACTTACCTCTCAAACACGTTTGAAAAATCGTGAAATTTCAAACTTTGAAAAAATCATCAACAAGCAAAATTGGAATGAAGTCGATTATTTTTTCCTAATGATGGACTTTATAGGTAGTGGAGATGAAGACCCATGCCCATAAATATTAAGCCGAGTCCGATTTCACACTTACACTACCCCTCAAACATGACCGAAAAATCGCTCAACTGCGAACTTTGAAAAATTTCCAACGGGCTAAATTGGGATTAGAACGGAATTTTTTAACATGAATCCACTCTTTAGATACCAGTGAACAAGACCTATATGAGCGAGTATTTTGCCGGGCAGGTTTTCACCCCTAACGAGCCCCTCCAACACGTCGAAAAAGTCGAAAAATCGCGAATTTTTAAAAATCCCTAAAAAGCTAATTTTTGCTTCTAGTTTATTCTATGGAACAAGTTATAAACCACCAAGTGTTAGGCCGGGCCCGATATCACCCTCAAACTACCCCTCGAACATGACCGAAAAATCGCTCAACTGCGAACTTTGAAAAATTCCCAACGGGCTAAATTGGGATTAGAACGGAATTTTTTAACATGAATCCACTCTTTAGATACCAGTGAACAAGACCTATATGAGCGAGTATTTTGCCGGGCAGGAATTCACCCCTAACGAGCCCCTCCAACACGTCGAAAAAGTCGAAAAATCGCGAATTTTTAAAAATCCCCAAAAAGCTAATTTTTGCTTCTAGTTTATTCTATGGAACAAGTTATAAACCACCAAGTGTTAGTCCGGGCCCGTTACTACCCTCAAACTACCCCTCAAACATGACCGAAAAATCGTTCAACTGCGAACTTTGAAAAACTCCCAACGGGCTAAATTGGGATTAGAACGGAATTTTTTAACATGAATCCACTCTTTAGATACCAGTGAATAAGAGCTATATGAGCGAGTATTTTGCCGGGCAGGTTTTCACCCCTAACGAGCCCCTCCAACACGTCGAAAAAGTCGAAAAATCGTGAATTTTTAAAAATGCCCAAAAAGCTAATTTTTGCTTCTAGTTTATTCTATGGAACAAGTTATAAACCACCAAGTGTTAGTCCGGGCCCGTTACTACCCTCAAACTACCCCTCAAACATGACCGAAAAATCGTTCAACTGCGAACTTTGAAAAATTCCCAACGGGCTAAATTGGGATTAGAACGGAATTTTTTAACATGAATCCACTCTTTAGATACCAGTGAACAAGACCTATATGAGCGAGTATTTTGCCGGGCAGGTTTTCACCCCTAACGAGCCCCTCCAACACGTCGAAAAAGTCGAAAAATCGCGAATTTTTAAAAATCCCCAAAAGGCTAATTTTTGCTTCTAGTTTATTCTATGGAACAAGTTATAAATCACCAAGTGTTAGTCCGGGCCCGTTACTACCCTCAAACTACCCCTCAAACATGACCGAAAAATCGTTCAACTGCGAACTTTGAAAATTTTCCAACGGGCTAAATTGGGATAAGAACGGAATTTTTTAACATGAATCCACTCTTTAGATACCAGTGAACAAGACCTATATGAGCGAGTATTTTGCCGGGAAGGTTTTCACCCCTAACGAGCCCCTCCAACACGTCGAAAAAGTCGAAAAATCGCGAATTTTTAAAAATCCCCAAAAAGCTTATTTGTGCTTGTAGTTTATTCTATGAAACAAGTTATAAACCACCAAGTGTTAGGCCGGGCCCGATATCACCCTCAAACTACCCCTCGAACATGACCGAAAAATCGCTCAACTGCGAACTTTGAAAAATTCCCAACGGGCTAAATTGGGATTAGAACGGAATTTTTTAACATGAATCCACTCTTTAGATACCAGTGAACAAGACCTATATGAGCGAGTATTTTGCCGGGCAGGAATTCACCCCTAACGAGCCCCTCCAACACGTCGAAAAAGTCGAAAAATCGCGAATTTTTAAAAATCCCCAAAAAGCTAATTTTTGCTTCTAGTTTATTCTATGGAACAAGTTATAAACCACCAAGTGTTAGTCCGGGCCCGTTACTACCCTCAAACTACCCCTCAAACATGACCGAAAAATCGTTCAACTGCGAACTTTGAAAAACTCCCAACGGGCTAAATTGGGATTAGAACGGAATTTTTTAACATGAATCCACTCTTTAGATACCAGTGAACAAGAGCTATATGAGCGAGTATTTTGCCGGGCAGGTTTTCACCCCTAACGAGCCCCTCCAACACGTCGAAAAAGTCGAAAAATCGTGAATTTTTAAAAATCCCCAAAAAGCTAATTTTTGCTTCTAGTTTATTCTATGGAACAAGTTATAAACCACCAAGTGTTAGTCCGGGCCCGTTACTACCCTCAAACTACCCCTCAAACATGACCGAAAAATCGTTCAACTGCGAACTTTGAAAAATTCCCAACGGGCTAAATTGGGATTAGAACGGAATTTTTTAACATGAATCCACTCTTTAGATACCAGTGAACAAGACCTATATGAGCGAGTATTTTGCCGGGCAGGTTTTCACCCCTAACGAGCCCCTCCAACACGTCGAAAAAGTCGAAAAATCGCGAATTTTTAAAAATCCCCAAAAAGCTTATTTGTGCTTGTAGTTTATTCTATGAAACAAGTTATAAACCACCAAGTGTTAGGCCGGGCCCGATATCACCCTCAAACTACCCCTCGAACATGACCGAAAAATCGCTCAACTGCGAACTTTGAAAAATTCCCAACGGGCTAAATTGGGATTAGAACGGAATTTTTTAACATGAATCCACTCTTTAGATACCAGTGAACAAGACCTATATGAGCGAGTATTTTGCCGGGCAGGAATTCACCCCTAACGAGCCCCTCCAACACGTCGAAAAAGTCGAAAAATCGCGAATTTTTAAAAATCCCCAAAAAGCTAATTTTTGCTTCTAGTTTATTCTATGGAACAAGTTATAAACCACCAAGTGTTAGTCCGGGCCCGTTACTACCCTCAAACTACCCCTCAAACATGACCGAAAAATCGTTCAACTGCGAACTTTGAAAAACTCCCAACGGGCTAAATTGGGATTAGAACGGAATTTTTTAACATGAATCCACTCTTTAGATACCAGTGAACAAGAGCTATATGAGCGAGTATTTTGCCGGGCAGGTTTTCACCCCTAACGAGCCCCTCCAACACGTCGAAAAAGTCGAAAAATCGTGAATTTTTAAAAATCCCCAAAAAGCTAATTTTTGCTTCTAGTTTATTCTATGGAACAAGTTATAAACCACCAAGTGTTAGTCCGGGCCCGTTACTACCCTCAAACTACCCCTCAAACATGACCGAAAAATCGTTCAACTGCGAACTTTGAAAAATTCCCAACGGGCTAAATTGGGATTAGAACGGAATTTTTTAACATGAATCCACTCTTTAGATACCAGTGAACAAGACCTATATGAGCGAGTATTTTGCCGGGCAGGTTTTCACCCCTAACGAGCCCCTCCAACACGTCGAAAAAGTCGAAAAATCGCGAATTTTTAAAAATCCCCAAAAGGCTAATTTTTGCTTCTAGTTTATTCTATGGAACAAGTTATAAATCACCAAGTGTTAGTCCGGGCCCGTTACTACCCTCAAACTACCCCTCAAACATGACCGAAAAATCGTTCAACTGCGAACTTTGAAAATTTTCCAACGGGCTAAATTGGGATTAGAACGGAATTTTTTAACATGAATCCACTCTTTAGATACCAGTGAACAAGACCTATATGAGCGAGTATTTTGCCGGGCAGGTTTTCACCCCTAACGAGCCCCTCCAACACGTCGAAAAAGTCGAAAAATCGCGAATTTTTAAAAATCCCCATAAAGCTTATTTGTGCTTGTAGTTTATTCTATGAAACAAGTTATAAACCACCAAGTGTTAGGCCGGGCCCGATATCACCCTCAAACTACCCCTCGAACATGACCGAAAAATCGCTCAACTGCGAACTTTGAAAAATTCCCAACGGGCTAAATTGGGATTAGAACGGAATTTTTTAACATGAATCCACTCTTTAGATACCAGTGAACAAGACCTATATGAGCGAGTATTTTGCCGGGCAGGTTTTCACCCCTAACGAGCCCCTCCAACACGTCGAAAAAGTCGAAAAATCGTGAATTTTTAAAAATCCCCAAAAAGCTAATTTGTGCTTGTAGTTTATTCTATGAAACAAGTTATAAACCACCAAGTGTTAGGCCGGGCCCGATATCACCCTCAAACTACCCCTCGAACATGACCGAAAAATCGCTCAACTTCGAACTTTGAAAAATTTTCAACGGGCTAAATTGGGATTAGAACGGAATTTTTTAACATGAATCCACTCTTTAGATACCAGTGAACAAGACCTATATGAGCGAGTATTTTGCCGGGCAGGTTTTCACCCCTAACGAGCCCCTCCAACACGTCGAAAAAGTCGAAAAATCGTGAATTTTTAAAAATCCCCAAAAAGCTAATTTTTGCTTCTAGTTTATTCTATGGAACAAGTTATAAACCACCAAGTGTTAGGCCGGGCCCGATATCACCCTCAAACTACCCCTCGAACATGACCGAAAAATCGCTCAACTGCGAACTTTGAAAAATTCCCAACGGGCTAAATTGGGATTAGAACGGAATTTTTTAACATGAATCCACTCTTTAGATACCAGTGAACAAGACCTATATGAGCGAGTATTTTGCCGGGCAGGTTTTCACCCCTAACGAGCCCCTCCAACACGTCGAAAAAGTCGAAAAATCGTGAATTTTTAAAAATCCCCAAAAAGCTAATTTGTGCTTGTAGTTTATTCTATGAAACAAGTTATAAACCACCAAGTGTTAGGCCGGGCCCGATATCACCCTCAAACTACCCCTCGAACATGACCGAAAAATCGCTCAACTGCGAACTTTGAAAAATTTTCAACGGGCTAAATTGGGATTAGAACGGAATTTTTTAACATGAATCCACTCTTTAGATACCAGTGAACAAGACCTATATGAGCGAGTATTTTGCCGGGCAGGTTTTCACCCCTAACGAGCCCCTCCAACACGTCGAAAAAGTCGAAAAATCGCGAATTTTTAAAAATCCCCAAAAAGCTAATTTTTGCTTCTAGTTTATTCTATGGAACAAGTTATAAACCACCAAGTGTTAGGCCGGGCCCGATATCACCCTCAAACTACCCCTCGAACATGACCGAAAAATCGCTCAACTGCGAACTTTGAAAAATTCCCAACGGGCTAAATTGGGATTAGAACGGAATTTTTTAACATGAATCCACTCTTTAGATACCAGTGAACAAGACCTATATGAGCGAGTATTTTGCCGGGCAGGTTTTCACCCCTAACGAGCCCCTCCAACACGTCGAAAAAGTCGAAAAATCGCGAATTTTTAAAAATTCCCAAAAAGCTAATTTTTGCTTCTAGTTTATTCTATGAAACAAGTTATAAACCACCAAGTGTTAGGCCGGGCCCGATATCACCCTCAAACTACCCCTCGAACATGACCGAAAAATCGCTCAACTTCGAACTTTGAAAAATTTTCAACGGGCTAAATTGGGATTAGAACGGAATTTTTTAACATGAATCCACTCTTTAGATACCAGTGAACAAGACCTATATGAGCGAGTATTTTGCCGGGCAGGTTTTCACCCCTAACGAGCCCCTCCAACACGTCGAAAAAGTCGAAAAATCGTGAATTTTTAAAAATCCCCAAAAAGCTAATTTTTGCTTCTAGTTTATTCTATGGAACAAGTTATAAACCACCAAGTGTTAGGCCGGGCCCGATATCACCCTCAAACTACCCCTCGAACATGACCGAAAAATCGCTCAACTGCGAACTTTGAAAAATTCCCAACGGGCTAAATTGGGATTAGAACGGAATTTTTTAACATGAATCCACTCTTTAGATACCAGTGAACAAGACCTATATGAGCGAGTATTTTGCCGGGCAGGTTTTCACCCCTAACGAGCCCCTCCAACACGTCGAAAAAGTCGAAAAATCGTGAATTTTTAAAAATCCCCAAAAAGCTAATTTGTGCTTGTAGTTTATTCTATGAAACAAGTTATAAACCACCAAGTGTTAGGCCGGGCCCGATATCACCCTCAAACTACCCCTCGAACATGACCGAAAAATCGCTCAACTGCGAACTTTGAAAAATTTTCAACGGGCTAAATTGGGATTAGAACGGAATTTTTTAACATGAATCCACTCTTTAGATACCAGTGAACAAGACCTATATGAGCGAGTATTTTGCCGGGCAGGTTTTCACCCCTAACGAGCCCCTCCAACACGTCGAAAAAGTCGAAAAATCGCGAATTTTTAAAAATCCCCAAAAAGCTAATTTTTGCTTCTAGTTTATTCTATGGAACAAGTTATAAACCACCAAGTGTTAGGCCGGGCCCGATATCACCCTCAAACTACACCTCGAACATGACCGAAAAATCGCTCAACTGCGAACTTTGAAAAATTCCCAACGGGCTAAATTGGGATTAGAACGGAATTTTTTAACATGAATCCACTCTTTAGATACCAGTGAACAAGACCTATATGAGCGAGTATTTTGCCGGGCAGGTTTTCACCCCTAACGAGCCCCTCCAACACGTCGAAAAAGTCGAAAAATCGCGAATTTTTAAAAATTCCCAAAAAGCTAATTTTTGCTTCTAGTTTATTCTATGGAACAAGTTATAAACCACCAAGTGTTAGGCCGGGCCCGATATCACCCTCAAACTACCCCTCGAACATGACTGAAAAATCGCTCAACTGCGAACTTTGAAAAATTCCCAACGGGCTAAATTGGGATTAGAACGGAATTTTTAAACATGAATCCACTCTTTAGATACCAGTGAACAAGACCTATATGAGCGAGTATTTTGCCGGGCAGGAATTCACCCCTAACGAGCCCCTCCAACACGTCGAAAAAGTCGAAAAATCGCGAATTTTTAAAAATCCCCAAAAAGCTAATTTTTGCTTCTAGTTTATTCTATGGAACAAGTTATAAACCACCAAGTGTTAGGCCGGGCCCGTTACTACCCTCAAACTACCCCTCGAACATGACCGAAAAATTGCTCAACTGCGAACTTTGAAAAATTTCCAACGGGCTAAATTGGGATAAGAAGATATAGTTGTTTCGTATAATTTTGAAAAAAATTTATAAAATGGGCTACTGGAATACAAAATTTCGGATTGATCGTGAGTTTCAAATTCAGTGGAGGTAGATTCCAATTTGCAACTTTCTGCATCTAATAAACTCTGATCTGAACATAGTTCTAATAAATTTCTTAATGCCAATTTCATAGAGCTATTTTCATATTCTGAACTGAGTATTTGAACTAAATTACTAAACCACACTACTACTTGGCCCAGATGATTGAAATTAATACAAGCTGCCATCATTTCTTTCAAATTTGTTTGAACATCTATATTAATGCCAGATTTTTTAATATCATTACAGATAATTTTGAAAAAGTGTACGCAGCAAATATGAATCGGGGTGATATCATTACCATCGAAATGTGCCCCCTCACAAATAGAAAACGCCCACGTTAAATAAATTCTCATGTCCATTCTATTAAAAAAATTAAGTATACCATTCATCAAAGGAAAACTAAAATCTGTTACAACGGCTGAGAATATTGGCCACTTTTTCGAATGCTGTAAAGAAAAAGATTTGAATTTTGCTAGAAAAATACCTATCGATACCATGTCATGATTGCAATTTATCATTTCGAGAACCGGCACTATACGATTCCGAACATTAATGACGCCAGCATAATAAAACACGCGCTTCTCAGTAGACGGAGGTTTCCTAACAATACCTCCAGTGGCATCCAAGTGTAAAATGGGTTTCAAATGGCATTTTTCGATAATTTCTAATTGTTCATTACTGTACAAATAAACATGAAGTGGCTGTCCTACAACTTGAATATAATTATAGTTCTCCCTCTGCATCCAAACTAGATCTATCAGATCATCTTTATGGCGATCATTCCTACCCAGCTTTTCCGATCGAATTTTCCGAAAAACTGTTTCCGACTTAATATTTTGTAAATTTCCGGTTTCTATTATTGATGGATTAGAATTCCGAACCGTTTTGTCCCGATACAAAGATGGTTTAATATCTTTCATATTTTGCATTAATATTTTCCTATTAATGCCTTTCACATACCTAGTGAATTTATCGGTATGGTTATAATCTTTACTTGAACTGAAAACCTCAACTTTGTGATCTTTATCGCGACTAACTGAATTTATAAAAATAATGAACTTCTTACAATTATGAGCACAATAAGCATAAACCACGAAATGATCTTTTCTAACGCTGAATCTATAGGTTTTGAAATTTATGACACATACGTTATTAACGAATTGAGCTAATTTCCTTTCTAATAGAAAAGTATACTCTGTCGTTAATGTATACTCAGTCGTTAATTTATCCTCTACTAATACTGATAATAACTCTCGATGACTGATAGTAAATGAACCTTCCAAAACTTTACATTTCTCAAATGAAGGTTTGTCCCAATTGTCGGATTTTAAATTAATTGCATTAACAGGAAGGCTAGTTCTTTGTTGAGCAGATGCCTGAAGTTCTAAGAAAACTTGTGGAATATGTTCATTACTCGTTGAAACACCAGAAGATTGAATTTGAGTTGTAGCTTCCATTTGACAACTGGGATCGATGTCATTTTCTTCGGAAAAATTTCGATTATCTGGCGACATAATGTTAGTGGCTGAAGGCCTTAGTTCAGTGTTACGTTTCTTGCTGTCATTTTCTTCGGAAAAATTTCGATTACCTGGCGACATAATATTAGTAGTAGCTGAAGGCCTTAGTTCAGTTTTACATTGCATGCTCATGTGAGGAGTGGACGTTATAACAGTTTTATTAAAATGTGAGTAATTTAACTTATCGAAAGAGTCGCTAGTATTTTGCGTTTGTTGATGATCTCTTTGGTTTGATAATTCATTTTCTATAAGTTCCGTAATAGTAGGAGGATTTTGTACGAAGTGAGAATTCGGAGCGTTTTTGAGGTCTAAAAAATTATTATCTTCAATTTCCTCTGACAATGAATCTAAACCTTCACGAATTATTATGTTCTAAATTACATTTATTTTTGGTTCCAAATAAGAAATGAAATTCCCTGCATTTCTTCGGATTGTTTTAACGATATTGTAACAAATTTTTGAGTCTTCTCGGTTCAAAAGATATACAGCCGCTCTTTTAATTTCATCCGTTCTCGCGGTTAGACATTTGATTTGATCATATATGTTTCCGGAGTAATTGTTTTTGAAATAATCGGCTAATTGTTTGGGGTCTATTTGTGAAGGTCGTCCTCGTTGGTTCATAATGATTTTTTTTAATAACGAACAAATCAAATTCAAAATGTTGTAAAAAAAATGCCAGAATCTCTCAATTGTCTTTTGTGATGATTTATATTCGAAACTCACCATACATACTTCAGTTAAATAATATAATGATTCAATCAGTTGAACAGCAAATTGTCTGAAAGAGAACAAATTGAATGAAGATGTTTCTCTGAATCGTTTCTGATTCATTCTTCCTATAATACTATAATAACAATAGCAACGATATCGCCAGTAAGATAGACAGCGCTATGCTTCGATAAAGTAGTGCTCGATATCACAGTAGCAAAAGGGTAATAATTTTATGGCGTTCATTTCTGTTCATGTTATTGAAGTATTTTCATATTAACTTGCAGCGAATATTATAGTCCATCCATCTAATAAGCACAAACATCAATGGTTACAAAAGTAATCCTGTTGTTGGCATCTATTACAAGTTAATTGAAAAACTATCCAAGAAACACGTTCCTAGTGAAATTTAATTATGAGGTATCTATCCAATTAACTTCTTTTCGCTCCTCACGATCTAATATAATAATGTTTTTGGCTCTTATTGTCATCTCGTTTTTGTTTTCTGTCAGAAGAAACACACCGGCAGGATGATATTGAAAGCCACAATCATCATTTTCTTAATGTGTATCTCATACTTTTCATAAAAAATACAGCAAAATCATAATGAAATCCAGAAACATTGATATCATTACTATTTCTACGGATAGAAGGGGATTGAAAGCTCACTTGTCCATTCACTTTTCCAAAGAAAATATGACCACATACCAACGTAACTACGCCACTGGTTTACGAAAATAAAAAATTATAACCTCAAGTTTTGATATTTTTTCCATCATCAGGACTTTTGGAGAAAAAAAATTAAATCTAATTTTTTTTTGGTATTTTCGACACCCTGTATCTCAGAGAGGGTACATTTTAGGACATACATTGATAGGAACTTTTCACCTCGAAATGAGGTGAGGAATCTGTAGTTTGGCGGTCTGGTCTTATTCTGGCTCACCCTGTATAAATTAAACAATTTTTTAAATGAACAAAAAAAATTGTTTTTAGTTCATTTACCAACTATTGTTTGTCATACGTGACAGTAGAGTTAAAAATTGCATGTAAAAAAAATTAAGTGCATTGAATATGAATATACAGGGAATTTAATAGTATACGTACTTTTTGACATTTTGAAATTTTTTTTTTATGACGAATGAACGAAATTCAAAAAAGAGACATGGCTATATAGACAATTGAATACCCTTTGAAATGAGGTATCACTGAGCCCCAATTCCATTTACAAAAATTGGGGGGGTGGCTGTCTCTCTGACGGGGGTGGAAGAAAGGCGATTTTTTTTATGCCCCAGTGTCTTTTCAAAAACCTAGGTCGACGTGTTTCAGGGTTTTTCTTGAAATTGACTAATAAGGTAGAAAATGAATTTATCCGTTACTTTAGGACCTCGCTGTATTAAAGTGAGGACCAAAAGAACCCCCATAACTTCTTTATTTTACATATTACAAAAAAATATTGAATGGATAAGTTGTAGGGTTTCATTCGATCTCTTCAAAGGTTTAGATTTAATTTATAAAGATTGTCTCAAAAAGCTTGTAAAAAAAGGCAGGAAGATCAAATAAAAGTCAGAAAAAAATATCAAAAGTTCTAGAAATATCTATGCTATGATATCAACCTCCATGTTCAATGTTTTCAATAGATTATTTTCCTAGTTCTCATTTCTCAGGAAGCTTGAATTATCACATTAATTCTCCGTCAAAGGAGGTAAATTTAATCAGAAACGTGTTGAATGGATCAGGTTGCAAAGAATTTTGAGCATAATTATATACATGATCATAATTGTAGACAAAAAACTTGAGATTTATTATTGTATTGCATGATGATAGATAGATATTTTCATTAAGTCATGATAAAAATATTTGATCAACACGTTTCTTGCAATTGTCCTCCAGGAGGAACATTGCACTAATAGGTAGTTGTCAGATGCTAGGAATCGCACGTTAAAAGGTAAGACCTCGTTAATCCTTGGCTCGCACAAGTTTCGACTTTTGAGGGCTGCCGTTCGTAAGGGGACGACAGCTGGTTAACGGAAAAAACAATTTCAATTACAACAATTTAATGTTCGTAGGGGTAAGTAGTTTTTTTCTGACAGATAATTGCCTCATATTTTTTACTTTGTGGGATGGTGTAGAGAGAAGGGGAATTCGAAATCGTCGAAATTATTAGTTTCATTCATTTTACTCCGCACACACACTCCGGCACACTTTTCAAACTTTCTTCGAACCATACACTGATTCTTTCTGAAGTTTGTGCCACAGAGTGCTTCTTGCTGTTGAGTTTTGGGTATTATCATTCATTGGATGGGCCAATACATACGAAGCTCTGGAAGGGACACCCAAAATAAAAAAAAATATTCCTTTCTAAAATTCCGACTTATAACTCGGAATTTTAAAGTAAACTTCCGAGTTTTAACTCGGAATTTTAAAATTCCGAGATATAACTCGGAATTTTGAACAACTCTAATGTTCGGTGGGAAAAGTAAATGCTTTGTTTTCCGACAGATTATTGCCTCACATTTTCCATTTTGAGAGAATGTTTGGAGAGAAGGGGGTTTTCGCCTTTGCTCAAATTACTCGTTTAATTCAACATGAACATAAAAAACGTGATAAAATTAAAATGTCCCTTTAACTTCCGCGAAAGTGTTATTCCTGTCCTTCCTGTTTGATCGCGAAAAAATATTTTGAACGTGACGAGAATTCATCAACCCATCGTTAGATAATTGAAATTGGTTATGATAAAATGTGTATTCCTCTCAACTGTACTCAGTCATGCATATTCGACAAAACGGTATTCGATATAATGTAATAAAAAAAAAACATCCATATTACACGTGGTCAGAGAACAATGTACCACTTGTCTTGTTCTCTGTCGTGGTGAGACGGAATAAATGAGAAATCCTAATGAAGAAGAATCAATCAAATTCGGGACAATTTCATGTCTGACGGTAACATCCACTCCCACTCCAGAAGACGCTGGTTGAACATACACAGTTGTCGGATGTGGTAATAAGAATATAGATTTCCGAAATTACGAACTGGGCCAAATAGGTATGCCCTTGCTCTTTTCATTGAAATATGTTCCAATTATCGGCATGATAACACGAACATATTTGCTATATTATTATTATTAACTATACTTAATAATCCTTTGGGTCAGAGAATAAATCACAGTAGCTGCGTCATTCGACATATTATGACCCTGTATCCTATTCGTCTAAAATCAGATATTGGACGCCAGTGGTGTCGCTCAGTGAGAACAAAAAGTATCGTCTCGCAAGTCATTCGACATAACCAGAGCCCCCAGACATACTTTATTTTCTGAAAGATTTTTCGACATTTTCGACGCGTTTGAGGGGCTCGTTAGGGGTGAATTCCTGCACGGCAAAATACTCGCTCATATAGGTCTTGTTCACTGGTATCTAAAGAGTGGATTCATGTTAAAAAATTCCGTTCTAATCCCAATTTAGCCCGTTGGGAATTTTTCAAAGTTCGCATTTGAACGATTTTTCGGTCATGTTTGAGGGGTAGTTTGAGGGTAGTATCGGGCCCGGCCTAACACTTGGTGGTTTATAACTTGTTCCATAGAATAAACTAGAAGCAAAAATTAGCTTTTTGGGGATTTTTAAAAATTCGCGATTTTTCGACTTTTTCGACGTGTTGGAGGGGCTCGTTAGGGGTGAAAACCTGCCCGGCAAAATACTCGCTCATATAGCTCTTGTTCACTGGTATCTAAAGAGTGGATTCATGTTAAAAAATTCCGTTCTAATCCCAATTTAGCCCGTTGGGAATTTTTCAAAGTTCGCAGTTGAACGATTTTTCGGTCATGTTTGAGGGGTAGTTTGAGGGTAGTATCGGGCCCGACCTAACACTTGGTGGTTTATAACTTGTTCCATAGAATAAACTAGAAGCAAAAATTAGCTTATTGGGGATTTTTAAAAATTCGCGATTTTTCGACTTTTTCGACGTGTTGGAGGGGCTCGTTAGGGGTGAAAACCTGCCCGGCAAAATACTCGCTCATATAGGTCTTGTTCACTGGTATCTAAAGAGTGGATTCATGTTAAAAAATTCCGTTCTAATCCCAATTTAGCCCGTTGGGAATTTTTCATAGTTCGCAGTTGAGCGATTTTTCGGTCATGTTCGAGGAGTAGTTTGAGGGTAGTAACGGGCCCGGACTAACACTTGGTGGTTTATAACTTGTTTCATAGAATAAACTAGAAGCAAAAATTAGCTTTTTGGGGATTTTTAAAAATTCAAGATTTTTCGACTTTTTCGACGTGTTGGAGGGGCTCGTTAGGGGTGAAAACCTGCCCGGCAAAATACTCGCTCATATAGCTCTTGTTCACTGGTATCTAAAGAGTGGATTCATGTTAAAAAATTCCGTTCTAATCCCAATTTAGCCCGTTGGGAATTTTTCATAGTTCGCAGTTGAGCGATTTTTCGGTCATGTTCGAGGGGTAGTTTGAGGGTAGTAACGGGCCCGGACTAACACTTGGTGGTTTATAACTTGTTTCATAGAATAAACTAGAAGCAAAAATTAGCTTTTTGGGGATTTTTAAAAATTCGCGATTTTTCGACTTTTTCGACGTGTTGGAGGGGCTCGTTAGGGGTGAAAACCTGCCCGGCAAAATACTCGCTCATATAGGTCTTGTTCACTGGTATCTAAAGAGTGGATTCATGATAAAAAATTCCGTACTAATCCCAATTTAGCCCGTTGGGAATTTTTCAAATTTCGCAGTTGAGCGATTTTTCGGTCATGTTCGAGGGGTAGTTTGAGGGTGATATCGGGCCCGGCCTAACACTTGGTGGTTTATAACTTCTTTCATAGAATAAACTACAAGCACAAATAAGCTTTTTGGGGATTTTTAAAAATTCACGATTTTTCGACTTTTTCGACGTGTTGGAGGGGCTCGTTAGGGGTGAAAACCTGCCCGGCAAAATACTCGCTCATATAGCTCTTGTTCACTGGTATCCAAAGAGTGGATTCATGTTAAAAAATTCCGTTCTAATCCCAATTTAGCCCGTTGGGAATTTTTCAAAGTTCGCAGTTGAACGATTTTTCGGTCATGTTTGAGGGGTAGTTTGAGGGTAGTATCGGGCCCGGCCTAACACTTGGTGGTTTATGACTTGTTTCATAGAATAAACTACAAGCACAAATTAGCTTTTTGGGGATTTTTAAAAATTCACGATTTTTCGACTTTTTCGACGTGTTGGAGGGGCTCGTTAGGGGTGAAAACCTGCCCGGCAAAATATTCGCTCATATAGGTCTTGTTCACTGGTATCTAAAGAGTGGATTCATGTTAAAAAATTCCGTTCTAATCCCAATTTAGCCCGTTGGGAATTTTTCAAAGTTCGCAGTTGAACGATTTTTCGGTCATGTTTGAGGGGTAGTTTGAGGGTAGTATCGGGCCCGGCCTAACACTTGGTGGTTTATAACTTGTTCCATAGAATAAACTAGAAGCAAAAATTAGCTTTTTGGGGATTTTTAAAAATTCGCGATTTTTCGACTTTTTCGACGTGTTGGAGGGGCTCGTTAGGGGTGAAAACCTGCCCGGCAAAATACTCGCTCATATAGGTCTTGTTCACTGGTATCTAAAGAGTGGATTCATGTTAAAAAATTCCGTTCTAATCCCAATTTAGCCCGTTGGGAATTTTTCAAAGTTCGCAGTTGAGCGATTTTTCGGTCATGTTCGAGGGGTAGTTTGAGGGTGATATCGGGCCCGGCCTAACACTTGGTGGTTTATAACTTGTTTCATAGAATAAACTACAAGCACAAATAAGCTTTTTGGGGATTTTTAAAAATTCACGATTTTTCGACTTATTCGACGTGTTGGAGGGGCTCGTTAGGGGTGAAAACCTGCCCGGCAAAATACTCGCTCATATAGCTCTTGTTCACTGGTATCTAAAGAGTGGATTCATGTTAAAAAATTCGGTTCTAATCCCAATTTAGCCCGTTGGGAATTTTTCAAAGTTCGCAGTTGAACGATTTTTCGGTCATGTTTGAGGGGTAGTTTGAGGGTAGTAACGGGCCCGGACTAACACTTGGTGGTTTATAACTTGTTTCATAGAATAAACTAGAAGCAAAAATTAGCTTTTTGGGGATTTTTAAAAATTCACGATTTTTCGACTTTTTCGACGTGTTGGAGGGGCTCGTTAGGGGTGAAAACCTGCCCGGCAAAATACTCGCTCATATAGCTCTTGTTCACTGGTATCTAAAGAGTGGATTCATGTTAAAAAATTCCGTTCTAATCCCAATTTAGCCCGTTGGGAATTTTTCAAAGTTCGCAGTTGAACGATTTTTCGGTCATGTTTGAGGGGTAGTTTGAGGGTAGTATCGGGCCCGGCCTAACACTTGGTGGTTTATAACTTGTTCCATAGAATAAACTAGAAGCAAAAATTAGCTTATTGGGGATTTTTAAAAATTCGCGATTTTTCGACTTTTTCGACGTGTTGGAGGGGCTCGTTAGGGGTGAAAACCTGCCCGGCAAAATACTCGCTCATATAGCTCTTGTTCACTGGTATCTAAAGAGTGGATTCATGTTAAAAAATTCCGTTCTAATCCCAATTTAGCCCGTTGGGAATTTTTCATAGTTCGCAGTTGAGCGATTTTTCGGTCATGTTCGAGGGGTAGTTTGAGGGTAGTAACGGGCCCGGACTAACACTTGGTGGTTTATAACTTGTTTCATAGAATAAACTAGAAGCAAAAATTAGCTTTTTGGGGATTTTTAAAAATTCACGATTTTTCGACTTTTTCGACGTGTTGGAGGGGCTCGTTAGGGGTGAAAACCTGCCCGGCAAAATACTCGCTCATATAGCTCTTGTTCACTGGTATCTAAAGAGTGGATTCATGTTAAAAAATTCTGTTCTAATCCCAATTTAGCCCGTTGGGAATTTTTCATAGTTCGCAGTTGAGCGATTTTTCGGTCATGTTCGAGGGGTAGTTTGAGGGTAGTAACGGGCCCGGACTAACACTTGGTGGTTTATAACTTGTTTCATAGAATAAACTAGAAGCAAAAATTAGCTTTTTGGGGATTTTTAAAAATTCGCGATTTTTCGACTTTTTCGACGTGTTGGAGGGGCTCGTTAGGGGTGAAAACCTGCCCGGCAAAATACTCGCTCATATAGGTCTTGTTCACTGGTATCTAAAGAGTGGATTCATGATAAAAAATTCCGTACTAATCCCAATTTAGCCCGTTGGGAATTTTTCAAATTTCGCAGTTGAGCGATTTTTCGGTCATGTTCGAGGGGTAGTTTGAGGGTGATATCGGGCCCGGCCTAACACTTGGTGGTTTATAACTTGTTTCATAGAATAAACTACAAGCACAAATAAGCTTTTTGGGGATTTTTAAAAATTCACGATTTTTCGACTTTTTCGACGTGTTGGAGGGGCTCGTTAGGGGTGAAAACCTGCCCGGCAAAATACTCGCTCATATAGCTCTTGTTCACTGGTATCCAAAGAGTGGATTCATGTTAAAAAATTCCGTTCTAATCCCAATTTAGCCCGTTGGGAATTTTTCAAAGTTCGCAGTTGAACGATTTTTCGGTCATGTTTGAGGGGTAGTTTGAGGGTAGTATCGGGCCCGGCCTAACACTTGGTGGTTTATGACTTGTTTCATAGAATAAACTACAAGCACAAATTAGCTTTTTGGGGATTTTTAAAAATTCACGATTTTTCGACTTTTTCGACGTGTTGGAGGGGCTCGTTAGGGGTGAAAACCTGCCCGGCAAAATACTCGCTCATATAGGTCTTGTTCACTGGTATCTAAAGAGTGGATTCATGTTAAAAAATTCCGTTCTAATCCCAATTTAGCCCGTTGGGAATTTTTCAAAGTTCGCAGTTGAACGATTTTTCGGTCATGTTTGAGGGGTAGTTTGAGGGTAGTATCGGGCCCGGCCTAACACTTGGTGGTTTATAACTTGTTCCATAGAATAAACTAGAAGCAAAAATTAGCTTTTTGGGGATTTTTAAAAATTCGCGATTTTTCGACTTTTTCGACGTGTTGGAGGGGCTCGTTAGGGGTGAAAACCTGCCCGGCAAAATACTCGCTCATATAGGTCTTGTTCACTGGTATCTAAAGAGTGGATTCATGTTAAAAAATTCCGTTCTAATCCCAATTTAGCCCGTTGGGAATTTTTCAAAGTTCGCAGTTGAGCGATTTTTCGGTCATGTTCGAGGGGTAGTTTGAGGGTGATATCGGGCCCGGCCTAACACTTGGTGGTTTATAACTTGTTTCATAGAATAAACTACAAGCACAAATAAGCTTTTTGGGGATTTTTAAAAATTCACGATTTTTCGACTTATTCGACGTGTTGGAGGGGCTCGTTAGGGGTGAAAACCTGCCCGGCAAAATACTCGCTCATATAGCTCTTGTTCACTGGTATCTAAAGAGTGGATTCATGTTAAAAAATTCGGTTCTAATCCCAATTTAGCCCGTTGGGAATTTTTCAAAGTTCGCAGTTGAACGATTTTTCGGTCATGTTTGAGGGGTAGTTTGAGGGTAGTAACGGGCCCGGACTAACACTTGGTGGTTTATAACTTGTTTCATAGAATAAACTAGAAGCAAAAATTAGCTTTTTGGGGATTTTTAAAAATTCACGATTTTTCGACTTTTTCGACGTGTTGGAGGGGCTCGTTAGGGGTGAAAACCTGCCCGGCAAAATACTCGCTCATATAGCTCTTGTTCACTGGTATCTAAAGAGTGGATTCATGTTAAAAAATTCCGTTCTAATCCCAATTTAGCCCGTTGGGAATTTTTCAAAGTTCGCAGTTGAACGATTTTTCGGTCATGTTTGAGGGGTAGTTTGAGGGTAGTATCGGGCCCGGCCTAACACTTGGTGGTTTATAACTTGTTCCATAGAATAAACTAGAAGCAAAAATTAGCTTTTTGGGGATTTTTAAAAATTCGCGATTTTTCGACTTTTTCGACGTGTTGGAGGGGCTCGTTAGGGGTGAAAACCTGCCCGGCAAAATACTCGCTCATATAGCTCTTGTTCACTGGTATCTAAAGAGTGGATTCATGTTAAAAAATTCCGTTCTAATCCCAATTTAGCCCGTTGGGAATTTTTCAAAGTTCGCAGTTGAACGATTTTTCGGTCATGTTTGAGGGGTAGTTTGAGGGTAGTATCGGGCCCGGCCTAACACTTGGTGGTTTATAACTTGTTCCATAGAATAAACTAGAAGCAAAAATTAGCTTATTGGGGATTTTTAAAAATTCGCGATTTTTCGACTTTTTCGACGTGTTGGAGGGGCTCGTTAGGGGTGAAAACCTGCCCGGCAAAATACTCGCTCATATAGGTCTTGTTCACTGGTATCTAAAGAGTGGATTCATGTTAAAAAATTCCGTTCTAATCCCAATTTAGCCCGTTGGGAATTTTTCATAGTTCGCAGTTGAGCGATTTTTCGGTCATGTTCGAGGAGTAGTTTGAGGGTAGTAACGGGCCCGGACTAACACTTGGTGGTTTATAACTTGTTTCATAGAATAAACTAGAAGCAAAAATTAGCTTTTTGGGGATTTTTAAAAATTCAAGATTTTTCGACTTTTTCGACGTGTTGGAGGGGCTCGTTAGGGGTGAAAACCTGCCCGGCAAAATACTCGCTCATATAGCTCTTGTTCACTGGTATCTAAAGAGTGGATTCATGTTAAAAAATTCCGTTCTAATCCCAATTTAGCCCGTTGGGAATTTTTCAAAGTTCGCAGTTGAACGATTTTTCGGTCATGTTTGAGGGGTAGTTTGAGGGTAGTATCGGGCCCGGCCTAACACTTGGTGGTTTATGACTTGTTTCATAGAATAAACTACAAGCACAAATTAGCTTTTTGGGGATTTTTAAAAATTCACGATTTTTCGACTTTTTCGACGTGTTGGAGGGGCTCGTTAGGGGTGAAAACCTGCCCGGCAAAATACTCGCTCATATAGGTCTTGTTCACTGGTATCTAAAGAGTGGATTCATGTTAAAAAATTCCGTTCTAATCCCAATTTAGCCCGTTGGGAATTTTTCAAAGTTCGCAGTTGAACGATTTTTCGGTCATGTTTGAGGGGTAGTTTGAGGGTAGTATCGGGCCCGGCCTAACACTTGGTGGTTTATAACTTGTTCCATAGAATAAACTAGAAGCAAAAATTAGCTTTTTGGGGATTTTTAAAAATTCGCGATTTTTCGACTTTTTCGACGTGTTGGAGGGGCTCGTTAGGGGTGAAAACCTGCCCGGCAAAATACTCGCTCATATAGGTCTTGTTCACTGGTATCTAAAGAGTGGATTCATGTTAAAAAATTCCGTTCTAATCCCAATTTAGCCCGTTGGGAATTTTTCAAAGTTCGCAGTTGAGCGATTTTTCGGTCATGTTCGAGGGGTAGTTTGAGGGTGATATCGGGCCCGGCCTAACACTTGGTGGTTTATAACTTGTTTCATAGAATAAACTACAAGCACAAATAAGCTTTTTGGGGATTTTTAAAAATTCACGATTTTTCGACTTATTCGACGTGTTGGAGGGGCTCGTTAGGGGTGAAAACCTGCCCGGCAAAATACTCGCTCATATAGCTCTTGTTCACTGGTATCTAAAGAGTGGATTCATGTTAAAAAATTCGGTTCTAATCCCAATTTAGCCCGTTGGGAATTTTTCAAAGTTCGCAGTTGAACGATTTTTCGGTCATGTTTGAGGGGTAGTTTGAGGGTAGTAACGGGCCCGGACTAACACTTGGTGGTTTATAACTTGTTTCATAGAATAAACTAGAAGCAAAAATTAGCTTTTTGGGGATTTTTAAAAATTCACGATTTTTCGACTTTTTCGACGTGTTGGAGGGGCTCGTTAGGGGTGAAAACCTGCCCGGCAAAATACTCGCTCATATAGCTCTTGTTCACTGGTATCTAAAGAGTGGATTCATGTTAAAAAATTCCGTTCTAATCCCAATTTAGCCCGTTGGGAATTTTTCAAAGTTCGCAGTTGAACGATTTTTCGGTCATGTTTGAGGGGTAGTTTGAGGGTAGTATCGGGCCCGGCCTAACACTTGGTGGTTTATAACTTGTTCCATAGAATAAACTAGAAGCAAAAATTAGCTTTTTGGGGATTTTTAAAAATTCGCGATTTTTCGACTTTTTCGACGTGTTGGAGGGGCTCGTTAGGGGTGAAAACCTGCCCGGCAAAATACTCGCTCATATAGCTCTTGTTCACTGGTATCTAAAGAGTGGATTCATGTTAAAAAATTCCGTTCTAATCCCAATTTAGCCCGTTGGGAATTTTTCAAAGTTCGCAGTTGAACGATTTTTCGGTCATGTTTGAGGGGTAGTTTGAGGGTAGTATCGGGCCCGGCCTAACACTTGGTGGTTTATAACTTGTTCCATAGAATAAACTAGAAGCAAAAATTAGCTTATTGGGGATTTTTAAAAATTCGCGATTTTTCGACTTTTTCGACGTGTTGGAGGGGCTCGTTAGGGGTGAAAACCTGCCCGGCAAAATACTCGCTCATATAGGTCTTGTTCACTGGTATCTAAAGAGTGGATTCATGTTAAAAAATTCCGTTCTAATCCCAATTTAGCCCGTTGGGAATTTTTCATAGTTCGCAGTTGAGCGATTTTTCGGTCATGTTCGAGGAGTAGTTTGAGGGTAGTAACGGGCCCGGACTAACACTTGGTGGTTTATAACTTGTTTCATAGAATAAACTAGAAGCAAAAATTAGCTTTTTGGGGATTTTTAAAAATTCAAGATTTTTCGACTTTTTCGACGTGTTGGAGGGGCTCGTTAGGGGTGAAAACCTGCCCGGCAAAATACTCGCTCATATAGCTCTTGTTCACTGGTATCTAAAGAGTGGATTCATGTTAAAAAATTCCGTTCTAATCCCAATTTAGCCCGTTGGGAATTTTTCATAGTTCGCAGTTGAGCGATTTTTCGGTCATGTTCGAGGGGTAGTTTGAGGGTAGTAACGGGCCCGGACTAACACTTGGTGGTTTATAACTTGTTTCATAGAATAAACTAGAAGCAAAAATTAGCTTTTTGGGGATTTTTAAAAATTCACGATTTTTCGACTTTTTCGACGTGTTGGAGGGGCTCGTTAGGGGTGAAAACCTGCCCGGCAAAATACTCGCTCATATAGCTCTTGTTCACTGGTATCTAAAGAGTGGATTCATGTTAAAAAATTCCGTTCTAATCCCAATTTAGCCCGTTGGGAATTTTTCATAGTTCGCAGTTGAGCGATTTTTCGGTCATGTTCGAGGGGTAGTTTGAGGGTAGTAACGGGCCCGGACTAACACTTGGTGGTTTATAACTTGTTTCATAGAATAAACTAGAAGCAAAAATTAGCTTTTTGGGGATTTTTAAAAATTCACGATTTTTCGACTTTTTCGACGTGTTGGAGGGGCTCGTTAGGGGTGAAAACCTGCCCGGCAAAATACTCGCTCATATAGCTCTTGTTCACTGGTATCTAAAGAGTGGATTCATGTTAAAAAATTCCGTTCTAATCCCAATTTAGCCCGTTGGGAATTTTTCAAAGTTCGCAGTTGAACGATTTTTCGGTCATGTTTGAGGGGTAGTTTGAGGGTAGTATCGGGCCCGGCCTAACACTTGGTGGTTTATGACTTGTTTCATAGAATAAACTACAAGCACAAATTAGCTTTTTGGGGATTTTTAAAAATTCACGATTTTTCGACTTTTTCGACGTGTTGGAGGGGCTCGTTAGGGGTGAAAACCTGCCCGGCAAAATACTCGCTCATATAGGTCTTGTTCACTGGTATCTAAAGAGTGGATTCATGTTAAAAAATTCCGTTCTAATCCCAATTTAGCCCGTTGGGAATTTTTCAAAGTTCGCAGTTGAACGATTTTTCGGTCATGTTTGAGGGGTAGTTTGAGGGTAGTATCGGGCCCGGCCTAACACTTGGTGGTTTATGACTTGTTTCATAGAATAAACTACAAGCACAAATTAGCTTTTTGGGGATTTTTAAAAATTCACGATTTTTCGACTTTTTCGACGTGTTGGAGGGGCTCGTTAGGGGTGAAAACCTGCCCGGCAAAATACTCGCTCATATAGGTCTTGTTCACTGGTATCTAAAGAGTGGATTCATGTTAAAAAATTCCGTTCTAATCCCAATTTAGCCCGTTGGGAATTTTTCAAAGTTCGCAGTTGAACGATTTTTCGGTCATGTTTGAGGGGTAGTTTGAGGGTAGTATCGGGCCCGACCTAACACTTGGTTTATAACTTGTTCCATAGAATAAACTAGAAGCAAAAATTAGCTTTTTGGGGATTTTTAAAAATTCGCGATTTTTCGACTTTTTCGACGTGTTGGAGGGGCTCGTTAGGGGTGAAAACCTGCCCGGCAAAATACTCGCTCATATAGGTCTTGTTCACTGGTATCTAAAGAGTGGATTCATGATAAAAAATTCCGTACTAATCCCAATTTAGCCCGTTGGGAATTTTTCAAATTTCGCAGTTGAGCGATTTTTCGGTCATGTTCGAGGGGTAGTTTGAGGGTGATATCGGGCCCGGCCTAACACTTGGTGGTTTATAACTTGTTTCATAGAATAAACTACAAGCACAAATAAGCTTTTTGGGGATTTTTAAAAATTCACGATTTTTCGACTTTTTCGACGTGTTGGAGGGGCTCGTTAGGGGTGAAAACCTGCCCGGCAAAATACTCGCTCATATAGCTCTTGTTCACTGGTATCCAAAGAGTGGATTCATGTTAAAAAATTCCGTTCTAATCCCAATTTAGCCCGTTGGGAATTTTTCAAAGTTCGCAGTTGAACGATTTTTCGGTCATGTTTGAGGGGTAGTTTGAGGGTAGTATCGGGCCCGGCCTAACACTTGGTGGTTTATGACTTGTTTCATAGAATAAACTACAAGCACAAATTAGCTTTTTGGGGATTTTTAAAAATTCACGATTTTTCGACTTTTTCGACGTGTTGGAGGGGCTCGTTAGGGGTGAAAACCTGCCCGGCAAAATACTCGCTCATATAGGTCTTGTTCACTGGTATCTAAAGAGTGGATTCATGTTAAAAAATTCCGTTCTAATCCCAATTTAGCCCGTTGGGAATTTTTCAAAGTTCGCAGTTGAACGATTTTTCGGTCATGTTTGAGGGGTAGTTTGAGGGTAGTATCGGGCCCGGCCTAACACTTGGTGGTTTATGACTTGTTTCATAGAATAAACTACAAGCACAAATTAGCTTTTTGGGGATTTTTAAAAATTCACGATTTTTCGACTTTTTCGACGTGTTGGAGGGGCTCGTTAGGGGTGAAAACCTGCCCGGCAAAATACTCGCTCATATAGCTCTTGTTCACTGGTATCTAAAGAGTGGATTCATGTTAAAAAATTCCGTTCTAATCCCAATTTAGCCCGTTGGGAATTTTTCAAAGTTCGCAGTTGAGCGATTTTTCGGTCATGTTCGAGGGGTAGTTTGAGGGTGATATCGGGCCCGGCCTAACACTTGGTGGTTTATAACTTGTTCCATAGAATAAACTAGAAGCAAAAATTTGCTTTTTGGGGATTTTTAAAAATTCGCGATTTTTCGACTTTTTCGACGTGTTGGAGGGGCTCGTTAGGGGTGAAAACCTGCCCGGCAAAATACTCGCTCATATAGGTCTTGTTCACTGGTATCTAAAGAGTGGATTCATGTTAAAAAATTCCGTTCTAATCCCAATTTAGCCCGTTGGGAATTTTTCAAAGTTCGCAGTTGAGCGATTTTTCGGTCATGTTCGAGGGGTAGTTTGAGGGTGATATCGGGCCCGGCCTAACACTTGGTGGTTTATAACTTGTTTCATAGAATAAACTACAAGCACAAATAAGCTTTTTGGGGATTTTTAAAAATTCACGATTTTTCGACTTATTCGACGTGTTGGAGGGGCTCGTTAGGGGTGAAAACCTGCCCGGCAAAATACTCGCTCATATAGCTCTTGTTCACTGGTATCTAAAGAGTGGATTCATGTTAAAAAATTCGGTTCTAATCCCAATTTAGCCCGTTGGGAATTTTTCAAAGTTCGCAGTTGAACGATTTTTCGGTCATGTTTGAGGGGTAGTTTGAGGGTAGTAACGGGCCCGGACTAACACTTGGTGGTTTATAACTTGTTTCATAGAATAAACTAGAAGCAAAAATTAGCTTTTTGGGGATTTTTAAAAATTCACGATTTTTCGACTTTTTCGACGTGTTGGAGGGGCTCGTTAGGGGTGAAAACCTGCCCGGCAAAATACTCGCTCATATAGCTCTTGTTCACTGGTATCTAAAGAGTGGATTCATGTTAAAAAATTCCGTTCTAATCCCAATTTAGCCCGTTGGGAATTTTTCAAAGTTCGCAGTTGAACGATTTTTCGGTCATGTTTGAGGGGTAGTTTGAGGGTAGTATCGGGCCCGGCCTAACACTTGGTGGTTTATGACTTGTTTCATAGAATAAACTACAAGCACAAATTAGCTTTTT
Organism: Chrysolina oricalcia; assembly: GCA_944452925.2. NCBI lineage: Eukaryota > Metazoa > Arthropoda > Insecta > Coleoptera > Chrysomelidae > Chrysolina > Chrysolina oricalcia. Next base: position 58,219,359 of record OX101814.2, read on the forward strand.
GGGGATTTTTAAAAATTCACGATTTTTCGACTTTTTCGACGTGTTGGAGGGGCTCGTTAGGGGTGAAAACCTGCCCGGCAAAATACTCGCTCATATAGGTCTTATTTACTGGTATCTAAAGAGTGGATTCATGTTAAAAAATTCCGATCTAATCCCAATTTAGCCCGTTGAAAATTTTTCAAAGTTCGCAGTTGAGCGATTTTTCGGTCATGTTTGAGGGGTAGTGTAAGTGTGAAATCGGACTCGGCTTAATATTTATGGGCATGGGTCTTGATCTCCACTACCTATAAAGTCCATCATTAGGAAAAAATAATCGACTTCATTCCAATTTTGCTTGTTGATGACTTTTTCAAAGTTTGAAATTTCACGATTTTTCAAACGTGTTTGAGAGGTAAGTCTAAAGGCGAAACCTCGAGCGGCTAAATATATTGTTGTATAAAGCTTATTATCATTACCCAGAGAAAAAATAAACTTTCATCTACTTTTAACCGCCAACTAAAAATTCGTGACTGAGCCATGTTTCAGACTGAATCAATTTTTATCGCCAACTAAAAATTCGTGGCTGAGCCATGTTTCATACTGAATTACTCGTTAAAATAAATAAATCCATCTGATATATCCCGCTATCCACCAAAAGCATTGCTAGCCATGTTTTCTGCCAACTCATGGCTGGCCATGTATTTCGAAGACGACCGTTGGCGGTCGGGCTTGCTCCCGCGTCGAAGCGGTAGTCACTCCCGAAGTCATGGCTGGAACTCATGGCTGCCTTCACGCTGATCATTACTTATTACTTGCAATACCTCAATACCACAGTTGGTCACAAAAAAGAATGAACAGAAACATGTAGGAGCTGATTTTACCCTGTGGATGTGTAATTTTACAACCAACGCGAAAATTTACGCCAAAACGGATGTATATTACACTTGCAGATGGATCTTCTCATAGTCGAGGGATATTCACACAATTATTTTC